>SCLH01001357.1:44184-76336 GCA_004367855.1 Oikopleura vanhoeffeni
ATTACGCACCAATCAACTTTGGCGCTCCCAATATCAAGTACCCTTGCCTATTATCATACCTAAGACAACATTAGTGGGATTCGAACACGCGCTATAGAGATAGCCCTCATTTTCAAGATACACTTAGGTTTGGAAAAGGATATAGCCTCAGTTTCGCTGAATCAAAGTTAGAAGTTTAATTTTGGTTATTGCAGTGTTTTCAGAAAACAAAACAAAAAAAGCTTCTGTATCTTATTTATTTTCCACTCTTGAAAATGGAATTGACCGAAACGTTGAAAACACAATTTTTAAATTAACAAATAAATATATTAATGTCTCCAACAACTCTAGTAGAGTTACTCTACTATTCCCTACTTTTGACCACAATAGTCTTTCATAAACCGCAATTTTCATCGTTATTGGGCCATAAATTCCAATGAGCGGTTTGGAAATTTACTGATTAAATTCCCGCAGTATTCGAAATACGTATCCGATTTTATTTTACGCTTACTTCAAAAATAATTATTCAATTCAAAGAACAATAAATTTAGATGACTTTCAGATACTTTTCTAATTCGGAAGTACGTAGATTTTTTTGCTTATTCAAATTTCGACTACCGGATATCTAAAAAACTGAAATTTGAAAAACATTTTTACCGATTTTTTAAATTTTAAACCAGATCCGTAATTTTGTTCAAGAGAGGATCGTTAAGAATATCCCTTTAACGACCTTTTGTTAATCTAGGATCTGCGGTTTGAGGGAGCCAATCCTAACACTCCTGAGACCCCTCCTAGCCACTCATCGTTAAAGGGATATATTATATCATATATACCACGCAGCTCCTCTGTAGTTCAATTTTTGTTAATTTTCAAAATTAAAAGATTGGCTGTTTAATTTTCAGCTTTCTATTACTATAAGTATGATTCTCAAGTACAGGGGCGAGGCAATATGATATATCGCAGGAAGTTTTTTGCCCGAAAATTTCGGCGATATTGCCCCCCCTGTATTTGATTTGTCGAAAAAATGTTGAACTTTTACAAAACATCCATTAGTTTTATTATCAAAAGAGACGCTAGTATTTTTTTATTTTCTAGTGTCCAATATCCATTTTTCTTCCTTTATAAAGTTTAAAATTTGAATAGAAATTAAAATTTAGTTTAGATGACCGGCCGCCATGTCACAGATGTAACAAATGCTTCAAGGTTCGAGGGTTAAAATTGTATTCAAACTTTCTTTATGATTTCAAGAGATTTTTTCGTAAATTTGAAAGAGTACAAAAAACTAAGTTTGGACAGCTCTGAGGTAAAACTAAAAAAACACCATCCTGATATTTATTATCAAAAAGTTAGCAATCAGCAATGTTGGTATATCCCTTTATCACACTTTTATTACTTTCTCGTCCCTGATTATCAAACGTAGTGTGTTTTTAAGTAGAGTCTTTCAAGGTAGTAGGGTCCCTACTGTAGGGACGAGAAAGTAACAAAAGTGTGATAAAGAGATATTGCAAATGACGCATTTTCAGCCAAACTAAAAGTTTTACTGGTTGAGATTCAAATCTCGATTGAATTTTTAATACAATGAAGAGTAAAGCTAACATCTATTTTCTTGGGTTTGCAGTAAAAGGCCAAAAACCGATATTTTCAATTTTTTAACGTAAATTTTTTTGATAGCAGATTGATTTAATCAAAATTTGTCGAGAAAATTGACCAAATGACTATTTTTCAGGAAAACATGAAATTTACATGTAGAAATAACCTATTCTGAAATACACTCATGAATGCAGAATCAGCACAAATAAAGTGTAAATTGACGTGACGATAACGGACAAACTAGTGTAGATAGCGATTTTTAGTTTTGACCAATGTTTTTAAATTACTGAATTACTAATTACATATTATTAAATCTTATCATTGCTTCCACAGTTCTCATAAAGACTCGCCCTGACACCCCCTTAATTTGAAAAAATACTGTAAAAAAACGCGAATAAAGAAATCAGCATTTTCTAGGAAAGATCCTTCTCTATTATAAAAAAATTGAAATTTTCGATTTTAGGAGTCCAACTATTTTACAGCAAAGTTTTACTGCTAACCCATCTTTTTAATAAGGTGATATTTGCCACATGAAAAAAGTAATAACAAGTTAAAATTGCATGCAGATTTTCAACGATGCGTGAACCCCCTTAATTCTTGAAATATTTGCGAATTCTCAGATTGAAATCAAATTCTTTCGAAATTAGTTGAATAATGCTAGATCCTTGTTTCAAAATCAAATAAATAACCAAAAGTTAAGATTACTCGCCACAAAAGCTGCACATCAAGTGCGGTTTCTAAGCATTTTGCATGATTTTTGCAGAGTTACCAATTTTCGTTAAATCTTCCCACCAAGAGGATAGATTTTCAAATTCATCGTGGTTTTTGAATGAATTTTAGTTGAAAAATATTTTTGAACATATGTTGACCCCAGCGAAAATGCTTTTGATAATGCATTTGATATTCAGTGGTCGTGGTTTTTTAGATGGTTTGCATTTATTTTTATCTAGACTTATGGTTATTGATCTGAAGATACAAGTTAGAAAACCACAATTTTAACCCTTTTGATAGAACTATGCTTTTTAATATTAATACTCTCAAATGGGATGAGGAACTTTGCAAATTTTTCGATATTCCGATTCATTGCTTGGCCGAAGTATGCTCGTCGGCAGAGGTCTATGGAAGTATTCTACAATCGAAATTAGGGAATTGGGTTAAAAAGTAGTAGATATTAATACTTCAATATGATATTATGAGTAGGCCATGACGGACTTGGGACCGGTATGCACTTGGACCATACGGACTTGGGACCAATATGCACTTGGGACCATGACGGACTTGGGACTAATATGGCGAACTTGGGACCAATATGCACTTGGACGATGACGGACCTGAGACCAATATGGCGGACTTAAAAAAATTCGTCGAATGTTAAATCTCTTAATATGAGTCAAATCAAGTTTTAAACTTTTTTTTTCGACGAAATTTTTCAGTTTGGAATTCACTTTTCTATTTATTAAGATGAAAATTTTCTTCTTGATTTCACGTTTTCATTACTCAATTTATTTGATTGAATATTCAAAATTCTAAAAATTTGGAAATTGTTCTTAATTTTTTAATTTTACATATATTTTTTGAGAACAATTTTAAAACTTCGAAACAATTTCTAAACTAAATTTTTGATGTTTTAACTTTTTGACTTGTTCAATTTTTGGAAGCATAAATTTGAAATTGTATCTTAATTGAAAAATATTTCGAATTTCCAAAGCTGAATTCATGATTTCAGTTTAATTGTTTAATGAAATTTTAATTATTATATAAATTTTCAGTGCATTTTAAGCGCATATTAGTGCATTTTGGTCCCAAATGCATATTGGTCCCAACTGCATATGGTTGGTCCCAAGTGCATAATCGTCCCAAGTAGGGCCTACTTGATATTATACACGGTATTAATATCGAATTGTATTTAAAATGCTAATTGGACCAAAAACGCCCCAAAATCTCTTACCGACTCTCTTTTATTCATTTTATATAGGGGTCTTATGCTTCATTGAGTAGGTTAATAATTTTCGTGCTTTTTGGGAAAAGTTAGGATCTACTACAGTATGTAAAAAAATTGTTCGAGACCAAAAGCTCCAATTTCCTCTGGATTGAAAGTAATTCTCCTGCCAATTATAGGTTTTGATCCAAAGAAATTTCCCTTGTTGGTCTCGAACANGTGCTCTCTAGGCGAGCTGGTTCGAATTATTTTCACGCTTTTAGCGGAAATAGCAGTCAAATGAATCAAATACGATTCAAAATGTTAATTTTAGCTTCTCACGCTATCGAAAAGTGTAAGAAAAAATATTATTCGAAAGAAAAAGAACTAGACCAGAGGAATGGAATCAGGTAAGCTGATCGAATTTAAACTTTTTACTACAGGGGGGGAGACCGGATATCGCCGAAGTTTCTGGCTGACAAATTTTCGGCGATATCGGGAGTGCCCAATGGCACTTTTGGCGATATGAGGACATAAATTAATTTTTTCGTTTAAAAAAAATGAAACCGCATTATAATTAAAAGTTTTTTGTTTACAATTTTTATAACAGGTTTTAAACAAATAGTTACATTTAGCGTGCAATTCACTAAAATGCGTGAAATTAAATACTGCCACCGAACACAATCAAGAAAAATTCAAAAAAGTGTTCTTAAGAAATTCAATCTAAAAAAATTACGTCATTCATGCCAGCAATTCAAAGTAATTTTGCAATAAAAACCTCAAACGCCCACGCAATTCGGCGGATATTGTCACTCGAACTATTTTAGCCTAAAAATCGCGAAAATTGTGTAGCGTTTTTCGGCGATATGGGGCCTCTTCCTGTAATCATTCAACAGAGGAATAGCGGAAAGTGTTTTGATAAAAATTCGTCGATTATTGGGACATAAATTGAAGTTTTCATTCAAAAATTGAAAAAAACGGTAGCGTTCGAATGAACGTCCATTATTTGAACAGTATTCCAAGTTTACAACATGTTCAGATGAAGTAATTACCAAAATGCGCAATTTAACGCAACCTTTAAATTTTTTTTTGAAAAATGACGTCATTCCATGAACGCACTCATTAACTAATAAATACAAAATGGCGCCTAGAAGGATTTTAGTACGCAAAACTCTTGAATGGCCGCAGGCGATAGAGTACGTTTCCAGCTATATATTAGTGTTCATATTGAGTAGACCGGTATTTAAACGCTTTGCTCATCGATAATTTAATTATTTCTAATTCCGAGTCTAAAAGTTAAATAAAAGGCCTGCTTATAAGCTTGGTTTCAATTTGTCATAATTTATCAATAATAATCTCAGACGCTATCAACTTTTGCAAGTTTAGGGAGCACGAAAAATTTATTGGTAAGTGGGCAATTGGCAGAGCACCTGTTTGACGTCGGCTCATTTTTTTGGAGAAACTCGAGCTTTTGTTTTTTTTGAGAAACTCCCGAGTCGGAACTCCCGACATATTAATTTTCTTATTGTTTTGCCCAGGAGTTCATATGAAAAGATGATTTTCTCGTAAAAATACACTTGGGTCATGCACTTGTTTAGATTTGTACATGCGTGTAGGATTATTCTCGTGCAAAAGTTTCTAGATTAAATATTTTAATCTATGAGATATTGTTATTTGTGTATAAAACAGTTTCACTTTCAAAATAGTCTTGAGTCTGCGACCTTGTCGCGAGGTCGCCTATCAGCATCCGATTTTTTGCAAACGATACATATAAGTATGTTAGATCTTGCGCCTGTGGATGATTTCCCGCGCTACATTACTTGCCCACTCTTTTTTCCCATACTTTTTTTTGTAAAAAATAACTTCCAAGTCCAAGGTTCTTCGTTTTTTTCAAAGTCCCAGGAAAATAAAAGACCAATACATTATTGAAAATAAATGATTGTTTTATTTATTAGTTAAAATTTATTTTTGAACCTATTTCTTATAATCGAAATAATAATTCCAAAAATGAATGTCCCGGAATTTTTTTCCGAAAAAATTAATTATTATAAAAGTGAATTTAAGCAATCAAAATTGTCCACAGTTGCTACTTCATTTATCATATTTATTTAAAAATAATAGAAAAAGTGTAATACTCTGCTTTTATAGGGAAAAATAAACATTTTTCGTCAAAAATCATGATTTTTCCATTAAAATGAGATATAAATCAAAGTGGACAAAACTTTGACGTAGGACAGATACTTGTGCATCGTTTCCGACAAAATTTCACTTGTATAAAGACAACTGTGACCGTCGTGATGCGTATACACGTGATATGGTAATACCTTGCTTTTCTCACTATATTTTCTAGGACAAAAAATTAAAATTCCTATGTATATTAAAATGTTGGATGAAAAATAATATTAAAAAAATTACCTTTCAACTTCCTTATGCAGACAAAATTGAAATTCCAACTGCCTTAAGTTTTCTGTTAACAACGTTCAAAGTGAGCCACAATTGTGGCTCTGGTGCCTTGCGGAACTTTTTTTATATGCTCACAAAGGGTTAAACATCACGAAAAATACAAAGTCTAGAACAATTACGCCGGAGATAAAAGTGAGCTAAAATTTTGTCGCTACGTTGTATGCGGACTGTCTATGTCCAATGTACATTATTTATTTAATTTCAGTTTTATTTGTTTTACACTTTCCAGTTAAATCATAGTCACATCATACGTAGTACGTATTACGTACTGTATATGGAACCATATATATTCCAGACTAAACTTAATAATCCAGGATATTCCAGTACGAATCATCAAATATTTTTTAATTTAAAAATATTTTTTTATTTGACATTTAGTAACGATTTCGATTTAATTCATTCATTTTAACTATAAATTTAAACAGATAAAATTTGAAAAGTATTGAAATTTTCTGCGAAATATCATTGGAAGAATTGCACATATTTTGTCAGGAGAGAATATTTCCAGAAAAATACTGGGAGAGTCAAAGGTGCGTTGGCTTTTTTGCAATAGATTCCTGATAGCAAAAATACTTTCAAGCCTATTTTTCGCTGTTCAAAATAACTTGAAAAATCATGTTGATTAAATTCGGATACTGTGTGTATTGTTTTTGGCAAAAACTTTCGGAGAAATGGGAAAAGAAAGAAAGTTTTCGCTCAGAAAAGCGCGGGCGTGGGAACTTTTCCGACAAATGGAGCACGAAATGTAATAAACGTTCGTGATTGGTCACATAACAGGGTGTGTCTCTAAATTACTCCAAATGACGTCATAATTTGAACATTTTTTAATTTTATAAGGAGTTATACTGTATAACTTGAAAAAATAGATTTTCGGATAAATGAGGCAGTCCAAATTACCTATGTATAAAAATCTAACAATTTTAACGCAAAGCAACGTTTCTATGAAATATAAAAAAGGGATTCCTGAAATTTTTGAAGTGCATTTTTAACATATTTTCTGAACATATTTTTCACACAATTTTTATCACATGTTTTATGTCGCTTTTGTGTATTTTATTAACACAGTATAGTACTTCCCGTGATATATAAAGTTAATTTATCTTACAAAGTATATTTTACTATTCAATATTTAACCGTTTTTAATCTCTTTTGTGAACATTTTTATATCGTCTTTCATATTGAAAAACTTGAAATTATTTACTCGGAAGTTTATAATTATAAATGTGAGTCATTTTATTTTGCAAAAATTAGGAATCTTTTGATCTTAGGATCAGTGACCGGCAGTGAAATCGAAAAAAACAAAAATGGACCATGCAATTAGCTTGTTTCCATAGATATTTTTCATTTGAGCTGTTTTCAGCCAAAATGTACCCAGAAGTCATAAATTGTCTGGTTTTTCTAAAAATACTACCCTAACTAAAATTGTTTTCTGAACTTATTTTTAATAATTTGGGGACTATGGTGAATTACCAGTTATTTTATGACAACTAGTTGATATTTTTTTGTGATTATTGTCAGCCGATTCACACAGGGTTATCAAAGATTATTGAGTACAGGGCCAAGAGAACAATAAATTTCAATATTCCTGATCTCAAAATTTCCGGGAAATTCTCCGAATTTTTAATCATGGAAATTTTTTTTGCATAAAATGAATGCAAAAAAAGCTACATTATACATGTAATACATTGTCATGATGTATATCTTAACAGGGTTGTAAGAAAAGATGGCCTTGTGCCGTGTGTTTTCCAATCTCCGTAGGTTGGAAAAACATTGGCAAAAAATGGGGAGAGGAGATAGAAAATCTGGTTTTACAACCCTTTAAATAACATATTGTGTATGATAGGGGGTCCTTCAGATAAACTTTCGTGTTTGACCAATAACGACGTTACCCCGACGGCGGCGGCGGATTTGAAAATAAGGGTCAAATGGGAACGTGGATCTTCGTGTCCTTCGGACCCGCGTTCGCGTTCGATCCTTATTTTAAACACCTTTATCGGTCAACGCCCTGGATCAAACGCGAACTAGATCTGAATGACCCTTTTTTACACAATATATAATGTAAACGGTATTCATGTTATACTTCAACAGTATACATTAAGACTATGCTACTAAGGGTCAACGTTTTTGCGACAATTTTCCATTCATAAGGTAAACAAAAAAGATTTAGAATAATATTTTGCATCAGTAGTTCTCTATACTGTGCGACATTAAACTTACAGCGGGTGCGGCGTTATAGTTTACGCGTATAGTTGGAACTGAGATAAAACCTACGTAAGTGCCTCCTGCAAAAAACCTACGCTTTTGAAAAAAATTAAATTTATTCGTTCCTGGCGTGCGCCGTATAGTTTTAGGAAAAAGATTTTAGGGCTTTTTTTTCAAAACGTTCCTGGGCAAAAGTTCACTTACGGTTCGTAGTTCACATTGTGAAACACGCTTCTTATACTGAATAGGCTTCTAGGTTTAAAAATACGTTAAGAAAACTGTATTATTGTAGATTTTGTGTCAAGAGTTTGGTAAACTGTCAGGACGTTTTAGAGGTAGCTAGTAGTATTAACATAGTAATTAATCTGAAGTATTTATTTCGGCGTTATTACCTTTCCTTAGAAGAATAATATTTTATTTTCATTTAATTATTCTTGCAAGCGGTCGAGTTTGATTAATCCGCTGAGTTCAAGAAAAATGCACGCTGTGATGATATCACCAAGGTAGCTTCAGGATTTTTTCGTAGAGTTTCTTTGCGGACTTCAAGAGCCTTATTTTCTCTTCGACTGATAAATGATAGTTTTTCAGCAGTGGTTTTTTTTTTTCTTTGAAACCTTCTTTGAATTCTTTTTTTTTTAAATTAAACTTTATTTCATTTTTTGAAAATAAAAGATACACTTGAAATTCTAGTCTAGAATATATGCTAAAATTACCCTTTAAAGGGTATGGTGCGTTCCTACATTTTTTCTGCAGTTATTATGTCTTAAAAATGCAGCAAATCAATGGTTTATGTTTTAAAAGCACAAACAAACCCAAATAAGAACAAAAAAAATTCGAAATTTTTGAGTTTTTTTCGTATTTTTTTTTTCGAGTATTTTGTTCAAATTAAGTACAAAATAACGTATGTTTCAATTTGACCACTAAAACTTCAAATTTCGGTCTTGACGTAAGGCAACTTTCTCTTTCAGTGCTAGTTTCCCAGCTTTCTTTTGAGCCCTACTTTCGCAAAAAATAGAAGCACTTTTTTTTCGGAAATTTTTTCACGTTGACCTTGAAAAATTCTTATTTTGAGTTGGTCGAAATTGAAAAAACCGGCTCCTCAGAAGTTTCTATTGTTGCGAGCTACCGTTTTGCAAAAATTTGAGTGAAATTTTGAAATATTAAAACCTAGGAGGAGATAGGATTTCGATGACAAAGTTCGAAAAAAACGATTGGTTATCGCATAGGTCTAGGAAATAAAATATAGCACTAATCGACAAAGCGCTCCTCAGAAGTTTTAAATACTAATTATACAGGGTTATATAAATTTAGGTTATTTCAAAATAAAGCCTGAGAGGAGATAGATTTTCCGTGTTGACTTAGTTCTCCTGTCTCCGCTTATGTGTCTGGGAGTGTATGCATGCAAAAAAAAATTTGACACATGTTTTACGCAAAGATTGAGGCGAGTCTACAAACTGGCTAATCTGAATTATATCTTTGCAGGCCCTGTTTGGCTAATATTTCATCGGAGAATATGTCAAATTAGGAACCACCATACCCTTAAATCACTTTAAAATTCTTTTCTTTGGCCATATTTTAACGCAATTTTTTTAAACTCTAGAATATTGTACAATTGACAATCAGAGCACTACTTTTCCCAGAAGTACGACGTATAGTCCGAATGTACGCGTATAGTCGGATACGCGTATAGTCCGGGGTTTGGGCGACGAACTTTTCTAACTATACGCCGACCCCGCTGTATTCAATAGAAATAAACTCTTTATTTATTTTTTGATACCTATTGTTTTATGGCCGTAAAAAATGGGTGTGTCGTTTTGGCCCAACCCGGGGATTTTATCCACAAGTGACGAACCTTTTTTAAAGAACTCTACCCTTTTATCGACACGTACGAAACCCTTAAATGTGTCATTGCGTCATAGACCTACCACAAGGCTTTTCAGGATCAAAAACTTCGGAATAACTTTTGTTTTATTTACTTAATTTATTTGTTTTTGACCAGAGAGATTAACTGAGGTTAACATTAAGCTTACGCTTTGTAAAAGCTTAACAAATTTAGATATTTGTAAAGTCTAAAATTAGCCATTAAAAAGGAACAGCTTCTGAGCTGTTCAGCTCAGAAAAACAAGGCCTTTCATTTTGTGTGTAGCCAAAATATTTGTATTTCAAAAAATTCGCATTAACATCAAAAATCTGAACTTTTTTTTGTCTAAAAAAGTCACCTTCAAATTATTGCCTATAATGCTTGGAAAATGACCGATTTTGCAACCTCTTATATAGAAAATAAAAAATTTCAGTAGTCATCAAAGTAACTGCAAAGCTTCATATTGAGTTGTTGGCTAATAAAATCACCTCTTGACATAACCACCTCCTTGTAAATAACATTTTTAGTACAAAAATTTCGATGTTAATCGAATTTTTTTATTGAGGTTAATAAATTCTGATGAAGTAAAAGTATCATAAAAATTAATATTTTAGCCGCCGAAAAGTCAAAAGAGAATATCATTCCAAATCATCGCATTTCAGGACAAACGGGTTTAAAATTATTTTTTACAGGTTGAGTCTCATTTTTATACGGTTTTGAGCGGTCCAAAAAGAGAAGGCACGCTGACAAAGCTGTTATCACGTGTATCCTCCTTCTTTTCTGACAAATTCAAATATGGACTTCAAAATTTATTTTGTTCTTCGGCCAAGTTTTTACAAAATAAAATAAACTCATTTTAAAGCGAAACAATTCTACGCTCAATAATTTACGAATAAAGCTGCGAAATTAGAAACAAAGCAGTATTTCTTTAAACGTCAAAATCGCATGCTAAATTTTTGAGATCGGCGATTTTGACTAGACGAACTTCGATAGATCTCAATAAATAAAAAAAAAATACCAACAAAACATAATAATAATGGTGAAAAACGTAAGCGATTCGATAAAAAAAAAACGATTTACAAAGCTTTCGCTGATTGAATTTAATTAATTCTCCCTCATCCCGGGGTTTTTGCTGCGCCGTGATTGGCTCGTAATTTTCAGTCAGCACCCCAAAATATTGTATCCGGATTATCTGCGTTCCAGCTTTATTTTCTGAGGAAACTTTGAATACTCAACCTGTGGGATAAACTTCAATTTTAAAAAATATGAAAAATCTTGTTATAAAAAAGTTGAATACTTTTTATTATCCGTTTATTGAGACAGAATGAGCTCACAATACTTCCGCACGAATTTGTTGCTGCAATTTGATCCAAGGAACAAGTTCAACTAGATTTTTTAATTTTCAATGTCAAAACTCAGGAAGTGGTTGCTTTTCACATCAGGAAGGGATGAAAAACTTGAAAATTATGTTAAAAATAGGCTTCCGCGAAAGAAATTTCTAGAATATGTATGCAGCAGTGGTTTTTTTTAATTAACGCGGGTACTGCTTCACTTTGAAAGATTTAAGTACTTAGTAGAGTTCGAGTACTTGTTAGGAATCTTCACTGACCGAAAATTTGAAGTGATTTTCCTGACTAATACACATCCAATTACTAAAATAATTTTTGGCAAAAATATTAAATCTCACGAAGCTTTTAATTCGACGAGCAATTTTTCTTAAGATAATTTTAATCAAGTACTTTATGTTCAAAAATAAAATAAATATTGTTTGAAGTTCAGATCAGCTGGAAAAAATTGCTCGGTCAGATTAAAGCTCTATGGCAAGCCTATATTTTTGCAAAAAATAATTTCAGTAATCGAATGTGCTAATAAGTCAGAACAATAACTTTTTATTTTCCGTACTCAAAGTCTCCTAATCGCCGTACTTGACGTCTAAGTGATAAAAGGTTCCCACCATTGTGATTTTTTTTCAATAAAAATATAACTTGATAAAATTAAAACAATTTAATTTTTTTATACTTCCTCGCTAGATCGAAACTTAAACAATATTTCCCAAAAGAAGGATGGGTGGAGCAATGTTCCTGACGAGTTATTTAATTCCTTGTATAAAAAATGTAGATAGACACTACAATTTCAGGAATTCGTCTGCCATTAAATTATAATAAAAAACCAACTAAATTGTATAGGAGGTCACTATCAACGAGAGAAACGATTTGTTTGTGGATAAATACTGGGAAAACGGCTTATATAATGCAATTGTATGGTGCGATGGGTAGAGCCAAAAGGATTTAAGGGTTAAAATATATTATTAAATTTGGGAAATTTTCATTTTCCAAAATATATGGGAATCGTCTTCAAATTATTTTTGGTATCAGCCCGATTTGATCGTTTGAAATCTAAACCAATCAGAATAGAAGATTTCAATCTATTTGTAGGCTCAGTTCTTGATTTATGTTTCAAAAGTGTTTATTTGAATATATCCCCTTTTCACACTTTTTTAATACCCGGCCCTACTACTTAAAAACACACTTACGTTTCCTAATCAGGGCCGGATATTAACAAAATTGTGAATAGGGATATGGGTCACATCAACTTTAGCCTTTTTTAGCCTTCAAAAATTACTGAAATCTCGGGGTTTTTAGTCTTTAGATTCCAGCTCCTTATAACTATAATGCTTTTTATTTGTTTCCGAAATAGTTCAAGAAACTTCTGCATGGATTTTAACGATTACGGGTTTCAAGGCATCTCGATGTCTATCTTTTGCGAACACGGATGGGGGGCAGATGTGGGAAAAGAGGGAAGAATCGAGGGGCGTCATTTTGAATTGAGACCAAAATCTTGGGCCCTTGCTTTTTGGGCGCAAATTGGTTTAAATCTTGATAGCAATTATTTATTATTTTTATCAAAAAATATTATAAATAAATTATGAAACATATATTTAACTGTTATGCATTGCCGCAATATACTTTCCTTTAAAACTTGATAATATTTCACATTTTATTTTTAAGTCTAGTTTCCAAAAAATTTATTCGGTAGTAAAACATAAGCGTAAAATTTCTTTGGAAATCTACCCCTAGAGGGCCTGTTAATACTGGCCCCAAATTATTCCTAAATAAATTGCGTTATTATTTGGAACGTCGCTGCAATAATATCGGCTATGTGCTCACAGGAGGTTAAACTATTTTGGCGATAATAAATTTTCGAAAAAGTAAAAAAAATCGAGAAAAAATAACCTGTGATTAATTATGATGCACTGAATATAGAATAAATGTGTTGAAAATAAGCTTTTTGGCCAAGTTTTCGGACTGAATTGCAATTGTGACTGCGGATGTATTAAAATACCAAACTTATTCTAAGCGTTCTAAAATTTGCAAGATTTACCAATCGTGTACAAGGGTTAACGCTAAAGCAACTGATCAATGATCATAAACTTTTATATTTTAACCCCAAATTAAGAAACAGTTATCAAAATTAGTCAAAACTTCTGGCTATCAAAAGATTCTTTACGATTATTATGTGGACTTTCAATTGCTGAATATTTTTCTGCCTCTTAAAATTCGCTGGTTAATGGATAATGACAAAGATATAGCCGCCAAAAATCCGAGATGGAACTGCAATATGTGGGCACTGTTGATTTTCTTGGCTTTTATGGAAGGTAAAATGACTGAAATTTTCCCAACTTTATATAAATTTCGACAATTAAAATTTTTTATTTTCAACGTACTTGGTACAAATACTTACCCAAATTTAACCAGTAAGAGAAAATCCCTTTTGCTTAAAATCTAAAATATAGATTAAAATTGATTTATTTCGTACTTAAATTAGAACACAATAAAAAACAGCCAGCAGTGTCATATCATTTTTTCAAAAAAACTTGTAATTGTAACTAATGTGGTCTAAGTGATTGCCTTAGTTATTACGCACCAATCAACTTTGGCGCTCCCAATATCAAGTACCCTTGCCTATTATCATACCTAAGACAACATTAGTGGGATTCGAACACGCGCTATAGAGATAGACCCTTCATTTTACCAAAGATACACTTAGGATTTGGCAAAGGATATAGCCTCAGTTTCGCTGAATCAAAGTTAGAAGTTTAATTTTGGTTATTGCAGTGTTTTCAGAAAACCAAACAAAAAGCTTCTGTATATCTTATTTATTTTCCACTCTTGAAAATGTGAATTGACCGAAACGTTGAAAACACAATTTTTAAATTAACAAATAAATATATTAATGTCTCAACAACTCTTACTATTCCCTACTTTTGACCCACAATAGTTCTTTCATAAACCGCAATTTTCATCGTTATTGGGCCTAAATTCCAATGAGCGGTTTGGAAATTTACTGATTAAATTCCCGCAGTATTCGAAATACGTTATCCGATTTTATTTTTACGCTTACTTCAAAAATAATTATTCAATTCAAAGAACAATATAATTTAGAATGACTTTCAGATACTTTTCTAATTCGAAGTACGTAGATTTTTTTGTCTTATTCAAATTTCGACTACCGGATATCTAAAAAACTGAAATTTTGAAAAAAATTTTGACCGATTTTTTTAAAATTTTAAACCAGATCCGTAATTTTGTTCAGAAGAGGATCGTTAAGAATATCCTTTACGACCTTTTGTTAATCTAGGATCTGCGGTTTGAGGGAGCCAATCCTAACACTCCTGGGACCTCCTAGCCACTCATCGTTAAAGGGAATATAATTATATCATATATACCACGCAGCTCCTCTGTAGTTCAATTTTTTGTTAATTTCAAAATTAAAAGATTGGCTGCTTTAATTTTCAGCTTTCTATTACTATAAGTATGATTCTCAAGTACAGGGCGAGGCAATATGATATATTATCGAGGAAGTTTTTTGCCCGAAAATTTCGGCGATATTGCCCCCCTGTATTTGATTTGTCGAAAAAATGTTGAACTTTTACAAAAAATAGTTTTATTATCAAAAGAGACGCTAGTATTTTTTTATTTTTAGTGTCCAATATCCATTTTTCTTTCTTTTATAAAGTTTAAAATTTGAATAGAAATTAAAATTTAGTTTAGATGACCGGCCGCCATGTCACAGATGTAACAAATGCTTCAAGGTTCGAGGGTTAAATTGTATTCAAACTTTCTTTATGATTTCAAGAGATTTTTTCGTAAATTTGAAAGAGTACAAAAAACTAAGTTTGGACAGCTCTGAGGTAAAACTAAAAAACACCATCCTGATATTTATTTATCAAAAAGTTAGCATCAGCAATGTTGGTATATCCCTTTATCACACTTTTATTACTTTTCGTCCCTTATAACGTATTTTAGTAAGTCTTCGGTATGAAAACAGTATAAAGATATCAATGACGAGCATTTGTTATAGTAATAGACTGCAAAGTTTTGTATCTTCAAATTACGAAAAAATTTAGAGATTTGCAAAATAGCTTTTCAGCCAAAACTAAAGTTTTACTGGTTGAGATTCAAATCTCCGATTGATTTTTAATACAATGAGAGTAAAGCTAACATCTATTTTTCTTGGGTTTGCAGTAAAAGGCCAAAAACCGTATTTTCAATTTTAACGTACATTTTTTGATAGCAGATTGATTTAATCAAAAATTTGTCGAAGAAAATTGACCAAATGACTATTTTTCAGGAAAACATGAAATTTACATGTAGAAATACCTATTCTGAAATACACATGAATGCAGAATCAGCACAAATAAAGTGTAAATTGACGCGTGACGATAACGGACAAACTAGTGTAGATAGCGATTTTTTAGTTTTTGACCAATGTTTTTAAATTACTGAATTATAATTACATATTATTAATCTTATCATTGTCTTCCACAGTTCTCATTAAAGACTCGCCCTGACCACCCCTTAATTTGAAAAATACTGTAAAAAAACGCGAATAAAGAAATCAGCATTTTCTAGGAAAGATCCTTCTCTATTATAAAAAAATTGAAATTTCGATTTTAGGGTCCAACTATTTTACAGCAAAGTTTTACTGCTAACCATCTTTTTAATAAGGTGATATTTGCCACATGAAAAAAGTATAAACAAGTTAAAATTGCATGCAGATTTTCAACGATGCGTGAACCCCCTTAATTCTTGAAATATTTGCGAATTTCTCAGATTGAAATCAAATTCTTTCGAAATTAGTTGAATAATGCTAGATCCTTGTTTCAAAATCAAATAAATAACCAAAAGTTAAGATTACTCGCCACAAAAGCTGCACTCAAGTGTCGGTTTCTAAGCATTTTGCATGATTTTTGCAGAGTTTACCAATTTTCGTTAAATCTTCCCACCAAGAGGATAGATTTTCAAATTCATCGTGGTTTTGAATGAATTTTAGTTTGAAAAATATTTTTTGAACATATGTTGACCCCAGCGAAAATGCTTTTTGATAATGCATTTGATATTCACGTGGTCGTGGTTTTTTAGATGGTTTGCATTTATTTTTATCTAGACTTTGGTTATTGATCTGAAGATACAAGTTAGAAAAAACCACAATTTTAACCCTTTTGATAGAACTATGCTTTTTTAATTTAATACTCTCAAATGGGATGAGGAACTTTGAAATTTTTCGATATTCCGATTCATTTGCTTGGCCGAAGTATGCTCGTCGGCAGAGGTCTATGGAAGTATTCTACAATCGAAATTAGGGAATTGGGTTAAAAAGTAGTTAGATATTAATACTATCAATATGATATTATGAGTAGGCCATGACGGACTTGGGACCGGTATGCACTTGGGACCATGACGGACTTGGGACCAATATGCAACTTGGGACCATGACGGACTTGGGACTAATATGGCGAACTTGGGACCATATGCACTGTGGACGATGACGGACTTGAGACCAATATGGGCGGACTTAAAAAAATTCGTCGAATGTTAAATCTCTAATATGAGTCAAATCAAGTTTTAAACTTTTTTTTTCGACGAAATTTTTCAGTTGGAATTACCTTTTCTATTTATTAAGATTTAAAATTTTCTTCTTGATTTCACGTTTTTCATTACTCAATTTATTTGATTTGAATATTCAAAAATTCTAAAATTTGGAAATTGTTCTTAATTTTTTTAATTTTACATATATTTTTTGAGAACAATTTTAAAACTTCGAAACAATTTCTAAACTAAATTTTTGATGTTTTAACTTTTTGACTGTGTTCAATTTTTGGAAGCATAAATTTTGAAATTGTATCTTAATTGAAAAATATTTCGAATTTCCAAAGCTGAATTTCATGATTTCAGTTTAATTGTTTAATGAAATTTTAATTATTAATAAATTTTCAGTGCATTTTAAGCTGCATATTAGTGCATTTTGGTCCAAATGCATATTGGTCCCACTGCATATTGGTCCCAAGTGTGATTTGGTCCAGTGCATAATCGTCCCAAGTAGGCCTACTTGATATTATACACGGTTAATATCGAATTGTATTTAAATGCTATTGGACCAAAAACGCCCCAAAATCTCTTACCGACTCTCTTTATTTCATTTTATATTAGGGGTCTTATGCTTCATTGAGTAGGTTAATAATTTTCGTGCTTTTTGGGAAAAGTTAGGATCTATACAGTATGTAAAAAAATTGTTCGAGACCAAAAGCTCCAATTTCCTCTGGATTGAAAGTAATTCTCCTGCCAATTATAGGTTTTTGATCCAAAGAAATTTCCCTTGTTTGGTCTCGAAAATTTTACATACTGTATATTTATTTTCAAAATTTTTGCTCCCAATTGTTTTTCGCTCAGAACTGATTTATACCGATTATTGGTCAATGAGCATTTAAATTTGGTTAGCACATACGTGTGTGTAAATTTAAACGTTTTGATTGGCTTTTAAAATGTTTCAATATATCTGATCTACTTGAAGTCACTCCTGACCTCTCAAAATTTTAAATTTCCAAAAAATATTTAGCTAAATAGAAATAGTGTTCCGTTATAATTTTTTTAATTTTTGAAAAGTTTATTTTTTTTGAAAAAAATTACAAATTTCGAAAAAATTTTAAATAGTGAAAAAAAATGTTGAAAAAATGATCAAAAATGAATTTAAAGGTTTTATGGGAGAAAGTCTTGAATCGAAAATATCAAAGAAGGGATTACGATTAAAACAGCTTTTACAACCTTACTATTAAATTACGATAATGAAAAGATAAAAAGAGTATAAGCTCTAATAATACCATACTTATCATGTTTAGTAACGATTCTATCGTATTTTAAATTCCAAGGAAAGTTGAAAAAAAGCTAATGATTTTGCAAATGACTAGCTCCTTCCTAAGACTTCCTCCGAAAACGTTACTCATGAAAAGTACCTTTTCCATCTGTCTAAATATACACTTTGCCAGCTAAAATAATATTTAATAAAAAGTAATTTGGAATTAAACAAAAACGTAAGTTTGCGAAACGCTTGGTGAGAAAATCGACCACATTATTTCTAAGTCGAGTTTATTTTATACCAAAAATCGTAATTTTTTATGCAAAAAACTTATTTTATTGTCGTTTCATAAAAACCTGGCGACGTTTTTTTTCGCGCAACCATTTTTTCAAAAAAAAGGTTGTTTTCAAAGCGTGATGGAATCCGACAATCCTAGCTTGAAATTAGAAAAAATGGAAGCCTGTCATTTTTTATTTTACTTGAAAAAGGCGAGCTTAATTTGAAAAATAAAATGGTTTGACCTATAATTAACGGTTAGGTTAATAATAAACGTATGTCTAGAATTGGGGTAAAAACATTTAAAAATAGTTTGTTTTAGAAAAGTTCCACATTTAATTAATCTTTTTATAGCCGAGATTTTTACAACGAAGTTTTTTAATTTAAAACAATTGTAAATACCAAAACATACAAGAAAAATTGAAAAATTTTTCCTTGTAAAATAATATTCTGAACTTAAAATTTACTTGCCAAAATATTTTGTTCTTAAAAATTTAAGGGTTAAAGAGGATCTCCCTAGGCAGGTTAAAAAATCCGCAATAAGCATTTTCGAATAAAATGAAACCAATTTCTAGACTTGACACCAAAACGCCGGCGGTGCACCGTGCGCCGAATTTGTTTTTACTTTAACGGGAATTTTGCCATTTAACAAATTTCTGATCTGGTCGAAATTAAGACCAATCAAATTTGAGTTTTCGACTGATTTTTCAATATATTTTTTAATGCTGATTTGAAGATGTATAAATCGACATACGTTTATTATTAACCTAACCGTTAATTATATTTCAAACATTTTATATTTCAAATTAAGCTCGCCTTTTTCAGTAAAATAAAAAATGACAGGCTTCCATTTTTACTAATTTCAAGCTAGGATTGGTCGGATTCCATCACGCTTTAAAAAACAACCGTTTTTTTTGAAAAAATGGTTGCGCGAAAAAAAACGTCGCCAGAATTTTTATGAAACGACAATAAAATAAGTTTTTTGCATAAAAAATTACGATTTTTGGTAAAAATAAACTCGACTTAGAAATAATGTGGTCGATTTTCTCACCAAGCGTTTCGCAAACTTACGGTTTTTGTTTAATTCCAAATTACTTTTTTATTAAATATTATTTTAGCTGGCAAATTGTATATTTAGACAGATGGAAAAGGTACTTTTCATGAGTAACGTTTTCGGAGGAAGTCTTAGGAAGGAGCTAGTCATTTGCAGAAATCATTAGCTTTTTTTCAACTTTCCTTGGAATTTAAAATACGATAGAATCGTTACTAAACATGATAAGTATGGTATTATTAGAGCTAATACTCTTTTTATCTTTTCATTATCGTAATTTAATAGTAAGGTTGTAAAAGCTGTTTTAATCGTAATCCCTTCTTTGATATTTTCGATTCAAGACTTTCTCCCATAAAACCTTAAATTCTTTTTGATCATTTTTTCAACATTTTTTTCCACTATTTAAAATTTTTTCGAAAATTTGTAATTTTTTTCAAAAAAAATAAACTTTTCAAAAATTAAAAAAAATTATAACGCGAACACTATTTCTATTTAGCTAAATATTTTTTGGAAATTTAAAATTTTTGAGAGGTCAGGAGTGACTTCAAGTAGATCAGATATATTGAAACATTTTAAAAGCCAATCAAACGTTTAAATTTACACACACGTATGTGCTAACCAATTTAAATGCTCATTGACCAATAATCGGTATAAATCAGTCTGAGCGAAAAACAATTGGGAGCAAAAATTTGATATAAATATACAGTATGTAAAAAAATGTTCGAGACCAACAAGGGAAAATTTCTTTGGATCAAAAACCTATAATTGGCAGGAGAATTACTTTCAATCCAGAGGAAATTGAGCTTTTGGTCTCGAACAATTTTTTTTACATACTGTAGTAGATCCTAACTTTTCCCAAAAGCACGAAAATTATTAACCTCTCAATGAAGCATAAGACCCCTATATTAAATGAATAAAAGAGAGTCGGTAAGAGATTTTGGGGCGTTTTTGGTCCAATTAGCATTTTAATACAATTCGATATTTATACCGTGTATAATATCAAGTAGGCCCTACTTGGGACGATTATGCACTTGGGACCAAATCACACTTGGGACCAATATGCAGTGGGACCAATATGCATTTGGGACCAAAATGCACTAATATGCGCTTAAAATGCACCTGAAAATTTATATAATAATTAAAATTCATTAAACAATTAAACTGAAATCATGAATTTCAGCTTTGGAAATTCGAAATATTTTTCAATTAAGATACAATTTCAAATTTATGCTTCCAAAAATTGAACACAGTCAAAAAGTTAAAAACATCAAAAATTTAGTTTAGAAATTGTTTCGAAGTTTTAAAATTGTTCTCAAAAAAATATATGTAAAATTAAAAAAATTAAGAACAATTTCCAAATTTTTAGAATTTTGAATATTCAATCAAATAAATTGAGTAATGAAAACGTGAAATCAAGAAGAAAATTTTTAAATCTTAATAAATAAGAAAAGTGGTAATTCCAAACTGAAAAATTCGTCGAAAAAAAAAGTTTAAAACTTTGATTTGACTCATATTAAGAGATTTAACATTCGACGAATTTTTTTTAAGTCCGCCATATTGTCTCAAGTCCGTCATCGTCCCAAAGTGCATATTGGTCCCAAGTTCGCCATATTAGTCCCAAGTCCGTCATGGTCCCAATTGCATATTGGTCCCAGTCCGTCATCGGTCCCAAGTGCATACCGGTCCCAAGTCCGTCATGGGGCTACTCATAATATCATATTGATAGTATTAATATCTACTATCTTTTTAACCCAATTCCCTAATTTCGATTGTAGAATACTTCCATAGACCTCTGCCGACGAGCATACTTCGGCCAAGCAATGAATCGGAATATCAAAAAATTTCAAAGTTCCTCATCCCATTTGAGAGTATTAATATTAAAAAGGCTAGTTCTTATCAAAAGGGTTAAAATTGTGGTTTTCTAAACTTGTATCTTCAGATCAATAACCATAAAGTCTAGATAAAAATAAATGCAAACCATCTAAAAAAACACGACGCACTGAATATCAAAATGCATTATCAAAAAGCATTTTCGCTGGGGTCAACATATGTTCAAAAAATATTTTTCAAATAAAATTCATTCAAAACCACGATGAATTTGAAAATCTATCCTCTTGGTGGGAAGATTTAACGAAAAATTGGTACTCTGCAAAAATCATGCAAAATGCTTAGAAACCGCACTTGATGTGCAGCTTTTGTGGCGAGTAATCTTAACTTTTGGTTATTTATTTGATTTTGAAACAAGGATCTAGCATTATTCAACTAATTTCGAAAAGAATTTGATTTCAATTCTGAGAATCGCAAATATTTTCAAGAATTAAGGGGGTTCACGCATCGTTGAAAATCTGCATGCAATTTTAACTTGTTATTACTTTTTTCATGTGGCAAATATCACCTTATTAAAAAGATGGGTTAGCAGTAAAACTTTGCTGTAAAATAGTTGCGACTCCTAAAATCGAAAATTTCAATTTTTTTATAATAGAGAAAGATCTTTCCTAGAAAATGCTGATTTCTTTATTCGCGTTTTTTTACAGTATTTTCTCAAATTAAGGGGGGTGGTCAGGGCGAGTCTTTAATGAGAACTGTGGAAGACAATGATAAGATTTAATAATATGTAATTAGTAATTCAGTATTTAAAAACATTGGTCAAAACTAAAAATCGCTATCTACACTGTTGTCCGTTATCGTCACGTCAATTTACACTTTATTTGTGCTGATTCTGCATTCATGGTGTATTTCAGAATAGGTTTATTTCTACATGTAAATTTCATGTTTTCCTGAAAAATAGTCATTTGGTCCAATTTTCCGACAAATTTTTGATTAAATCAATCTGCTATCAAAAAAATTTACGATTAAAAAATTGAAAATATCGGTTTTTGGCCTTTTACTGCCAAACCCAAGAAAAATAGATGTTAGCTTTACTCTTCATTGTATTAAAATTCAATCGAGAGTTTGAATTCTCAACCAGTAAAACTTTTAGTTTTGGCTGAAAATGCGTAATTTGCAATATCTCTTTAATCACACTTTTTTACTTTCTCGTCCCTACAGTAGGGACCCTACTACCTTGAAAGACCTCCTACTTAAAAACACACTACGTTTGATAATCAGGGACGAGAAAGTAATAAAAGTGTGATAAAGGGATATACCAACATTGCTGATTGCTAACTTTTTGATAATAAATATCAGGATGGTGTTTTTTAGTTTTACCTCAGAGCTGTCCAAACTTAAGTTTTTGTACTCTTTCAAATTACGAAAAAATCTCTTGAAATCATAAAGAAAGTTTGAATACAATTTTAACCCTCGAACCTTGAAGCATTTGTTACATCTGTGACATGGCGGCCGGTCATCTAAACTAAATTTTAATTTCTATTCAAATTTTAAACTTTATAAAGGAAGAAAAATGGATATTGGACACTAAAAAATAAAAAAATACTAGCGTCATCTTTTGATAATAAAACTTTTTGTAAAAAGTTCAACATTTTTTCGACAAATCAAATACAGGGGGGCAATATCGCCGAAATTTTCGGGCAAAAAACTTCCTGCGATATATTGGAATATCAATATTGCCTCGCCCTGTACTTGAGAATCAATACTTATAGTAAATAGAAAGCTGAAAATTAACAGCAATCTCTTAATTTTGAAAAATTAACAAAAATTGAACTACAAGAGGAGCTGCGTGGTTAATATATGATATATTATATAATATATTAATATTCCTTTAAACGATGAGTGGCTAGGAGGGCTCTCAAGAGTGTTAGGATTGGCTCCCTCAAACCGCAGATACTAGATTAACAAAAGGTCGTCAAAAAAGGAATATTCTTAACGACATCCTCTCTTGAACAAAATTACGGATCTGGTTTAAAAATTTGAAAAAATCGGTCAAAATTTTTTTTCAAAATTTCAGTTTTTTTAGTATTCCGGTAGTCGAAATTTGAATAAGCAAAAAAATTCTACGTACTTCCGAAATTAGAAAAGTATCTGAAAGTCATCTAAATTTATTGTTCTTTGAATTGAATAATTATTTTTGAAGTAAGCGTAAAAATAAAATCGGATAACGTATTTCGAATACTGCGGGAATTTAATCAGTAAATTTCCAAACCGCTCATTGGAATTTATGGCCCAATAACGATGAAAATTGCGGTTTATGAAAGACCTATTGTGGGTCAAAAAGTAGGGAATAGTAAGAGTTGTTGGAGACATTAATAATTTATTTGTTAATTTAAAAATTGTGTTTTCCAACGTTTCGGTCAATTCATTTTCAAGAGTGGAAAATAAATAAGAATACAGAAGCTTTTTTGTTTTGTTTTCTGAAAAACACTGCAATAACCAAAATTAAACTTCTAACTTTGATTCAGCGAAACTGAGGCTATATCCTTTTGCCAAATCCTGAACCTAGATGTAGTACTCTTGAAAATATGAGGCTGATCTATCTCTATAGCGCGTGTTCGAATCCCACTAATGTTTGTCTTAGGTATGATAATAGGCAAGGGTACTTGATATTGGGAGCGCCAAAAGTTGAATTGGTGCGTAATAACTAAGGCAATCACTTAGACCACATTAGTTACAATTACAAGTTTTTTTGAAAAAATGATATGACAACTGCTGGCTGTTTTTTATTTGTGTTCTAATTTAAGTACGAATAAATCAATTTTAATCTATATTTTAGATTTTAAGCAAAAGGGATTTTCTCTTACTGGTAAAATTTTGGGTAAGTATTTGTACCAGTACGTTGAAATAAAAAAATTTAATTGTCGAAATTTATATAAAGGTTGGGAAATTTTCAGTCATTTTACCTTCCATAAAAGCCAAGAAATCAACAGTGCCCACATTGCAGTTCCATCTCGGATTTTTGGCGGCTATATCTTTGTCATTTTATCCATTAACCAGCGAATTTTAAAGAGGCAGAAAAATATTCAGCAATTGGAAAGTCCACATAATAAATCGTAAAGAATCTTTTGAGGCCAGAAGTTTTGACTAATTTTGATACTGTTTCTTAATTTGGGTTAAAATATAAAAGTTGATGATCATTGATCAGTTGCTTTAGCGTTAAACCCTTGTACCACGATTTGTAAAATCTTGCAAATTTAGAACGCTCTTAGAATAAGTTTGGTATTTTATACATCCGCAGTCACAATTGCAATTCAGTCCGAAAACTTTGGCCAAAAAGCTTTATTTCAACAACATTATTCTATATTCAGTGCATTCATAATTATTCACAGGTTATTTTTTCTCGATTTTTTTACTTTTCGAAAATTTATTATCGCCAAAATAGTTTAACTCCTGTGAGCACATAGCCGATATTATGCAGCGAGATTCCAAATAATAACGCAATTTATTTTAGAATATTTGGGGCCAGTATTAACAGGCCCCTCTAGGGGTAGATTTCCAAAGAATTTTACGCTTATGTTTTACTACCGAATAAATTTTTTGGAACTGACTTAAAAATAAAATGTGAAATTATCAAGTTTTAAGGAAAGTATATTGCGCATGCATAACAGTGTTAAATATATGTTTCATAATTTATTTATAATATATTTTTGATAAAAAATAATAAATAATTGCTATCAAATTTAAACCAATTTGCGCCCAAAAATGCAAGGCCCAAGATTTGGTCTCAATCACAAAATGACGCCCCTCGATCTCCTCTTTTTCCACTCTGCCCCCGATCCGTGTTCGCAAAAGTAACATCGAGATGCTTGAACCGTTAATCGTTAAATCCATGCAGAAGTTCTTGAACTATTTCGGAAACAAATAAAAAGCATTATAGTTATAAGGAGCTGGAATCTAAAGACTAAAAACCCCGAGATTTCAGTAATTTTGAAGGCTAAAAAGGCTAAAGTGATGTGACCATAATCCGCTATTCACAATTTTGTTAATATCCGGCCCTGATTAGGAAACGTAGTGTGTTTTAAAGTAGTAGGGCGGGTATTAAAAAGTGTGAAAAGGGATATATTCAAATAAACACTTTGAAATCATAATCAAGAACTGAGCCTACAAATAGATTGAAATCTTCTATTCTGATTGGTTTAGATTTCAAACGATCAAATCGGGCTGATACCAAAAAATAATTTGAAGACGATTCCATATATTTTGGAAATGAAATTTCCCAAAATTTAATAATATTATTTTAACCTAAATCCTTTTGCTCTACCATCGCACCATACAATTGCATTATAAGCGTTTTCCCAGTAGTTTTATCCCAAACAATCGTTGTCTCTCGTTGATAGTGACTCCTATACATTTAGTTGGTTTTTTATTATAATTTAATGGCAACGAATTCCTGAAATTGTAGTGTCTATACATTTTTTATACAAGAATTAAAATAACTCGTCAGGACATTGCTCCACCCATCCTTCTTTTGGGAAATATTGTTTAATTTCGATCTAGCGAGGAAGTTATAAAAAAATTAAATTGTTTTAATTTTTCAAGTATATTTTATTGAAAAAATCACAATGGTGGGAACCTTTTATCACTTAGACGTCAAGTACGGCGATTAGGAGACTTTAGATACGGAAAATAAAAAGTTATTGTTCTGACTTATTACACATTCGATTACTGAAATTATTTTTGCAAAAATATAGGCTTGCCATAGAGCTTTAATCTGACCGAGCAATTTTTCCAGCTGATCTGCTTCAAACAATATTTATTTTATTTTTTGAACATAAAGTACTTGAGTAAAATTATCTAAGAAAAATTGGCTGGTCGAATTAAAAGCTTCGTGAGATTTAATATTTTTGCAAAAATTATTTTAGTAATTGGATGTGTACTTAGTCAGGAAAATCACTTCATTTTCGGTCAGTGAAGATTCCTACAAGTACTCGAACTCTACTAAGTACTTAAATCTTTCAAAGTGAACAGTACCCCCGTTAATTAAAAAAACCACTGCTGCATACATATTCTAGAACTTTCTTTCCGAAGCCTATTTTTAACATAATTTCAGTTTTTCATTCCCTTTCCTGATGTGAAGCAACCACTTCCTGAGTTTTGACATTGAAAATTAAAAAATCTAGTTGAACTTGTTCCTTGATCAAATTGCACAAACAAATTCGTCGGAAGTATTTGAGCTCATTCTGTCTCAATAAACGGGATAATAAAAAGTATTCAACTTTTTTATAACAGATTTTTTCATATTTTTTAATTGAAGTTTATCCACAGGTTGAGTATTCAGTTTCCTAGAATAAAGCTGGACGCAGATAATCTCGATATCAATATTTTTGGGGTGACTGACTGAAAAAAATTACGAGCCAATCAGCGCGCGCAAAAACCCCGGGGATGAGGGAGAATTATTTAAATTCAATCAGCAAGCTTTGTAAATCGTTTTTTTTTTATCGAATCGCTTACGTTTTTCACAATTATTTATGTTTTGTTGGTATTTTTTTTTATTTATTGAGATCTATCGAGTTGTCTAGTCAAAATCGCCGATCTCAAAAATAAGCATGCGATTTTGACGTTTAAAAAAATCTTGTTTCTAAATTTCGCAGCTTTATTCGTAAATTATTGAGCGTAGAATTGTTTCGCTTTAAAATGAGTTTATTTTATTTTGTAAAAACTTGGCCGAAGACAAAAAAATTTTTGAAGTCCATATTTGAATTTGTCAGAAAAGAGGAGGATACACGTGATAACAGCTTTGTCACGTGTCTTCTCTTTTTGGACCGCTCAAAACCGTATAAAAATGAGAACTCAACCTGTAAAAAAAATTTTAAACCCGTTTGTCTGAAATGCGATTTTGGAATGGATATACTCTTTTGACTTTTCGGCGGCTAAAATATTAATTTTATGATACTTTTATCATCAGAATTTATTACCTCAATAAAAAAATTCGATTAACATCGAAATTTTGTACTAAAATGTATTACAAGGAGGTGTTATGTCAAGAGGTGATTTTATTAGCCAACAACTCAAATATGAACTTTCAGTTTGATGACTACTGAAATTTTTTTATTTTCTATAAAGAAAAATCGGTCATTTCAAGCATTATAGGCAATAATTGAAGGTGACTTTTTAGACAAAAAAAGTTCAATATTTTGATGTAATCGAATTTTTGAATACAAAATTTTGGCTACACACAAAATGAAAGCCTTGTTTTTCTGAGCTGACAGCTCTAGAGCTGTTTCCTTTTTATGGCTAATTTTAACTTTACAAATATCAAATTTGTTACTTTACAAACGTAAGCTTAATTTAACCTCAGTTAATCTCTCTGGTCAAAAACAAATAAATTAAGTAATTAAACAAAAGTTATCCGAAGTTTTGATCCTGAAAGAGCGTGGTGAGGTCTATGACGCAATGACATTTAAGGTTTCGTACGTGTCGAATTAAAGGGTAGAGTTCTTAAAAAGTTCGTCACTTGTGGATAAAGTCCCCGGTTGGGCCAAAACGACACACACCATTTTTTACGTGCCATAAAACAATAGGTACTCAAAATAAATAAAGAGTTTATTTCTATTGACATAGTTATGTCGCACTAGTATAGAAAACTGACTGAGTGCAAAATAATTATTCTGAGAATCTTTTTTGTTTTACCTTATGAATGGAAAATTGTCGCCAAAAACGTTGAGCCCTTTAGTATAGCATAGTCTTAGTGATTATACTGTTGGAAGTATGACATGAATACCGTTTACATGTATATATTCTGTAAAAAAAGGGTCATTCAGATCATGTTCGCGTTGACCGGCGATTGACCGATAAAGGTGTTGTAAAATAAGGTATCGAAACGCGAACGCGGTCCGAAGGACACGAGATCACCGTGTCCGATTTGACGCGGTTATTTTCAAATCCCCTCGCCGGGTAAACGTCGTTATTGGTCGAAACACGAAAGTTTATCTGAAGGACCCCTTCATACACAATATTTGTTATTTATACGGAGTAAGCAGTATACTTTTATTTATAAGCAGAGTTGTAAACAGTTTTCCTATCTCCTCTCCGCACATTTTTTGCCATGTTTTTCTCAAACCTACGGAAGATGGAGAAAACACAGCGCGCACAAGCGCATCTTTCTTACAACACCCTGTTAGATATACATGACATGTATAATGTATTACATGAGTATATGTGCTTTGTCATTCATTTATGCAAAAAAAAGAATGTTCCGCATTAGTTAAAAATTCGGAGAAAATTTCCCGAAGTTTTAGATCAGGGAATAGTTGAAATTATGTGTGTGTTCTTTGGCCGTGTAGCCCAATAATCTTGAATAACCCTGTTGGAAATCGGACTGACAATAATCACAAAAAAATTATCAACTAGTTGTCATAAATAACTGGTATTCACCATATCCCCAAAATTATTAAAATAAGTTTCAGAAAAAACAATTTTTAGTTTAGGGTAAGTATTTTTAGAAAACCAGACAATTTATGACTTCTGGGTACATTCTTGATGACTGAACAAAAGCCTCAAATGGAAAATATCTATGGAACAAAGCTAATTGCATGGTCCATTGTTGGTTTTTTTTCGATTTCACTGCCGCTCCACTGATTGCCTAAGATCAAAAGATTCCTAATTTTCTGCCAAATATAAAATTGACTCAACATTTATATTATAAAACGTTCCAGTTAAATAATTTCAAAGTTTTTCAATATGAAGACGATAAAAATGGTTCACAAAAGAGATTAAAAACGGTTTAAAGATGAATAGTAAGAATATTACTTTGTAGATAAATTAACTTTAATATTCACGGAAGTCTTATATGTGTTAATAAAATACACAAAAGCGACATAAAACAGTGTGATTAAAAAATGTGTGAAAAATATGTACAGAAAATATGTTAAAATGCACTTCAAAAAATTTTCAGGAATCCGCTTTTTTTATATTTCATAGAAACGTTTGCTTTTGCGTTAAAATTGTTAGAGTTTTTACATAGGTAATTTGGAACTGCGCTCATATTATCCGAAATCTATTATTTTCAAGTTATACAGTAAACTCATAAAATAAAAAATGTTCACAATTATGACGTCAATTTGAGTTAATTAGAGACACCAACCTGTTAATGTGACCAATCACGAAACGTTTATGTACATTTCGTGCTCCATTTGGTCGGAAAAAGTTCCCACGCCCGCGTTTTCTGAGCGAAAACTTTTCTTTCTTTTCCCATTTCTCGCCGAAAGTTTTTGCCAAAAACAATACACACAGTATCCGAATTTAATATCAACATGATTTTTCAAGTTATTTTGAAGCAGCCGAAAAATAGGCCTGTCGGAAAGTATTTTTGCTATCAGGAATCTATGCAAAAAAGCGCAACGCACCATTTGACTCTCCCAGTATTTCCTGGGAAATTATTTCTCTCCTGGACAAAATATGTGCAATTCTTTCCAATGATATTTTCTCAGAAAAATTTTCAATACTTTTTCAAATTGTATCACTGTGTTAATTTATAGTTAAAAAGAATAGAATTAAATCGAATCGTTACTAAATGTCAAATAAAAAAATATTTTAAAATTAAAAAATATTTGATGATTCTACTGGAATATCCTGGATTATTAGTTAGTCTGGAATATATATGGTTCCAATATACAGTACGTAATACTGTACTACGTAGTGATGCGACTATGATTTAACTGGAAAGTGGTACAAATAAAAACTGAAAATTAAATAAATCAATGGTAGGCATGACATAGAACAGTCCGCATACACTACCGTAGGCGACAAAATTTTATGCTCATCTTTATCTCCGGCCGTGAATTGTTCTAGACTTTGAATTTTTCGTGATGTTTAAACCCTTGACTATGAACAAAATGGCAAGCCCATGGCTACTTTGAACGTTGTTAACAGAAACTTAAGGCAGTGGAAATTTCATTTGTCTGCATATAGGAAGTGAAAGGTAATTTTTAATATTTTTGCATCCAACATTTTTAATATCTAAGGAATTTTAATTTTTTGTCCCTAGAAAATAAGTTGAGAAAAGCGAACGGTATACCATAATCACGTGATACACGGTCACATTGTCGTATACAAGTGAAATTTTTGTCGGAAACGAATGCACAAGTATCTGTCCCTACGCAAAGTTTTGTCGACTTTGAATTTATATCTCATTTTAATGGAAAAATCATGATTTTTGAACGAAAAAATGTTTATTTTTCCCTATAAAAAGCAGAGTATTCAACTTTTTCTAGTATTTTTAATAAATTAATGATAATGAAGTAGCAACTGGTTTGACAATTTTTGATTGCTTAAATCACTTTTAAATAATAATTAATTTTTTCGGAAAAAATTTCCCGGGACATTCAATTTTTGAAATTAATTATTTCGATTATAAAAATAGGTTCAAAAATAAATTTTAACTAATAAATAAAACAATCATTATTTCAATAATGTATTGGTCTTTTATTTCCGTTAGGGACTTTAAAAAACGAAAGAACCTTGACGTTGGAAGTTAATTTTTTTAACAAAAAAAAGTATGGGAAAAAGAGTGGGCAAGTAATGTAGCGCGGGAAATCATCCACAAGGCGCCAAGATCTAACATACTAATGTATCGTCTGGCAAAAAATCTGGATGCTATAGGGGCGACCCTCCGGACAAGGTCGCAGACTCAAGACTATTTTGAAAGTTGAAAACTGTTTTATACACACAAATAACAATATCTCATAGATTAAAATATTTAATCTAGAAACTTTGCACGAGAAAATCCTACACCTGTTACGTACAACTCCTGACAAATAAACAAAATGTCATACTTGTAAGTTTTTTTACGAGAAAATGCAATGCTTTCATGCATGTTAACTCCTGGGCAAAACAATAAAGAAAATTAATTGTCGGGAGTTCCGACTTCGGAGTTTCTCACAAAAAACAAAAAGCTCGAGTTTCTCCAAAAATAGCGACAAAAGTGCTTCCGCAATTCCCCACTTACCTAATAATTTTTCGTGCTCCACTAAAACTTGCAAAAGTGATATGCGTCTGAGAATTATTATTAATAGAATTAATGAACAAAATTGAAACAAGCTTTATAAGCATGGCTTTTATAACTTTTAGAACTCGGGATTGAGAATTAATTAAATTATTCGAATGAGGCAAAGTCCCGTTATACGGTCTACTCAAAAAATTTTCTAATATAAGCTGGAAAGACCCCTACGCCATGGCGCGCCAATTTTCAAGAGTTTTGTAATAAAATCCTTCTAGTGCGCATTTTGTATTTATAGTTTAAATGAGTGCGTCATGAATGACGTCCATTTTTCCAAAAAAAATTTAAGGTTGCGTTAAATCTGCGCATTTTGGTAATTACTTCATCTGAAACATGTTGTAAACTGAAATACTGTTCAAATAAATGACGGTCCATTTCGAACGCTTACCGCGTTTTTTTCAATTTTTTGAATGACTTCCCATTTATGTCCCAATATCGACGAAATTTTTCATCAAAACACTTTCGGCTATCCTCCTGTTTGAATGTTACAGGAAGAGGCCCCCATATCGCCGAAAAACCTACACAATTTCGCGATTTTAGCTAAAATAATCGAGGTGACAATACATTCGCCAGAAATTGCGATGGGCGTTTGAGGGTTTTTTATTGCAAATTACTTTGATTGCTGCATGAAATGACGTAATTTTTAAAGATTGAATTTCTTAAAACTGACTTTTTTGACATTTTGCTTGATTGTGTTCGGTGGAGTATTTAATTTTCAACGGCATTTTAGTGAATCACCTAAATTGTAAACATATGTAAAACCTGTAAAATTGTAACAAAACTTTTTAATTA
>SCLH01001357.1:76357-113494 GCA_004367855.1 Oikopleura vanhoeffeni
TAATTTTCTGAATTTTTTCATCAATGCAAATTTCATTACAATATCAAACATGTAAAAAACGTTAGCATTTTCAGTAAAATGCTCTCTAGTTTAAAGCCGATACGTTCCCAAAAAAAGATAACAGAAATTTTTCATTTTGTAAAAATGCTATTTTCAATTTGATCGACTTGAGTAAGTAATAATAGCCAACCAGAGCTTGAAATTGGAAAGTCAGTGATCTTGGTTAATTTCCAGAAACTCTTTGTTCGAAATCGAATTGAAAATTGAATTGCAACAGAAATAAATAATTGAAAGCAAAAAGATAATTCTAACATATTCCAATTCAAAAAAAAATAATATTGTAAACTTAAAGTATCCTAAAAAGAGAAATTAGCATTTCTCACTACTTTTGCTGCTACCTTCTATCGCACTCGAAACTCGTCCATAACTACTCTTGTTAAAAATTTTATTTCGTTTTTTTTTAATTTTTGAAAAAAAAAAATTTCCTTTTTAGACAAATTTCTTTTTTTGAAGTGTTTTTTTTCAATTAAAAAAAAACTTATAAATAACTTTAAAATGACCGTTTCAGTGAAAAGCCCGGCTGTAAGATTATAGCCGGTTAAATAAAAAGTGTTGTCTCAATTTTTTACCAAATTTTCTTTTGAACTAAACCTAAGTTATCTCTAAAGCCACCTTAAACCGAGCCAGCCGCTGCAATTGAACCTTCCAGTGCAAACATAGTCTCTGCATCTTTCCCCAGTTTATAAGCGACACGTGTGTCAATAATCCAAACTCTGATTGAATTGGTTTCGAGCCAGTATTTTGAAGTAAAAAGCAGCCAGTTCCATATGTATTTTTCGCCATTCCTGGTTTCATGCATCCTTGGCCAACTAAAGCAGCTTGTTGATCACCTAGTATTCCACTAATTGGGGTACCCTCTTAGATTGGGGTTAAAAACATTTTAAAATAGTTTTTTTTTAGAAAAGTCCACATAATATCTCTTTTATAAGCCGAGATTTTTACACGAGTTTTTTAATTTAAAAATGTATATCCAAAACATACAGAAAAATTGAAAAATTTTTCCTTGTGAAAATAATATCTGAACTTAAAATTTACTTGCCAAAATATTTTGTTTTAAAAATTTAAGGGTTAAAAGAGCATTCCCTAGGCAGGTTAAAAAATCCGCAATAAGCATTTTCGAATAAAATATGAAACCAATTTCTAGACTTGACACCAACGCCGGCGTGCACCGTGCGCCGAATTTGTTTTTACTTTAACGGGAATTTTGCCATTTAACAAATTCTGATCTCGAAATTAAGACCAATCAAAATATTATTCGACTTTTATGATTTTTATGCTGATTTGAAGATGTATAAATCAGAGGGAACCCCAATTAGTGGAATACTAGGTGATCAACAAGCTGCTTTAGTTGGCCAAGGATGCATGAAACCAGGAATGGCGAAAAATACATATGGAACTGGCTGCTTTTTACTTCAAAATACTGGCTCGAAACCAATTCAATCAGAGTTTGGATTATTGACAACTGTCGCTTATAAACTGGGGAAAGATGCAGAGACTATGTTTGCACTGGAAGGTTCAATTGCAGCGGCTGGCTCGGTTATAAGGTGGCTTAGAGATAACTTAGGTTAGTTCAAAGAAAAATTTGGTAAAAATTGGAGACAACACTTTTTTATTTAACGCATGAATCTTACAGACCGCTTTTCACTGAAACGGTCATTTTAAAGTTATTTATAAGTTTTTTTAATTGAAAAAAAACACTTCAAAAAAAGAAATTTGTCTAAAAAGGAAATTTTTTTTTCAAAAATTAAAAAAAAACGAAAATAAATTTTTAACAAGAGTAGTTATGGACGAGTTTCGAGTGCGATAGAAGGTAGAGCAAAAAGTAGTGAGAAATGCTAATTTCCTCTTTTTAGGATGACTTTAAGTTTACAAATATTATTTTTTTTTGAATTGGAAAATATGTTAGAATTTATCTTTTTGCTTTCAAATTATTTATTTCTGTTGCAATTCAATTTTCAATCGATTTCAACAAAAGTTTCTGGAATTAACCAAGATCACTGACTTTCCAATTTCAAGCTCTGGTTGGCTAAATTACTTACTCAAGTCGATCAAAATTGAAAATAGCATTTTTACAACAATGAAAAAGTTCTCTGTTCATCTTTTTTGGGAGAACGTATCGGCTTTAACTAGAGAGCATTTACTGAAAATGCTAACGTTTTTACATGTTGATAATTGTATGAAAATTGCATTGATGAAAAAATTCAGAAAAATATTTTTTTTTTATTATAACAATTGCATGCATAATAAAAGTTATTCACTAATGGAGAAAACAAATCAAGCTTTGAAAAACAAGCTAAAGCTAAGGCATTTGCCTATATTTCGTATTTGATGTTCAGTTTTCTGCTCAAATCGAACAATGAAGAGTAGAGCTTACCCGGTATATTCTTATGTTTTCAGGAAATGTGCCATTGAAATTACATGATGTGATACAGAATCGCAACTTTTAATTGCATACATTTAGAACATGTTACTGTAACATTGTTACATTGTTACATTGTTACATTGTTACATTGTAACATTGTTACATACATGCACTCCTATAACTTTTGTATATCCTTTATCAAACCGAAGTTAATATTTACTCTGAAGAAAGGGTTTCCAAATCGTTTACATTCGGGTTTTGGAAACGACATTTCTGATCGAGTTCTTAGATAGCTCAAAATGATCACACATACATGTACATGTATTAGAGAAATATCAAACAAAAAAATCAACAAAAAATGCTTCGAATCGGACCATTTTTAAAAAAAAATTTTAAACTTATAATTGAAAATTTTATCTGAAAATTATTATGAGCAAAAATTGAAATAATGGTCCGATTCGAACCAATTTTTAGTTTTTCTTAAAATTTAAAGAAATATGTGTGGTCATTTTTAGCTATCTAAGAACTCAATCAGATTAGTCGTTTCGAAACCCCGAAATAAAAACGGTTTTGATAACCTTTCTTCTGGTTAGAGATTGATTTCGGTCGGATAAATGAACATAAAAGTTTGGGGTAGTCTACATGTTGAGCTTATGTGTTCACCGCGGTGCACCGTCTTATAAATATAAGCACGTCGCTCTTAGAGTCGGGGACATGCAAGACGTATTATCAACTGTATAATTTTTTTGAAATGATAATTTGATATCTGGAAATTTAAATTTTTACTTACTTGTAGACCAAAAATGATAATTTTAATGTAAACACTGCCTGTAGAGTTTCTTGCCCGCACATTAAAAGTAATTTCAAATTTATGATAATTTGTATGTTGGACATCTTATGTTGAGAAAAGTTCGATTTTTTAATTAAGTTTCACATTATAAAATTCCAAAAAAGGAGCCCATATTTTCTTGAGAGAATTTTCATTTTAGAGTGCTTGCATTGCAAGCCGTCCAATATTTACAACGCGTTTGAAATATTCAGGTAAAACACCTTGAAACATCAACATCACTAGAATAAGTGTAATTATAACTAAAAAATCACCGAATGAACTGCGAGATATAATGTTTTTATTGTCGATTTACTACATGTATAAGTATAGTAGCTTTTAACCAATATTCAGTAAATATTCTCATTTTCTGATTTACTTTAACCTAATTGGCTTCCAATAAATGACACATAGCAAGAGAGTTTGGGTCAAAAATCATACGAAAATCCTGCCTATGCGTCGAAATTAATCACTACGTCACAAGAATAAAAAGTGACCTATGAAATCACTGGATTCTCGAGAAGTGACCAATGAAATCATTGGATTTCTCTATTTGTGATGAAGTGATAAAATTCGACGCATAGGCAGGATTTTTGATATATACGGTGATATACGCGAAAATATAGACTATATTATATAGCCCTAAAAAATATCTCGAAGTTAACTTGGTTATTTCCAAGATATGAATATAGCTTTCTAATGGGATTTTGATGTTTTAAGGCGTTTTTACTGAATATTTCAAACGCTTTGTAGATATTGGAAGGCTTGCAAATTGCAAGTTGCAATGCAAGCACACTAAAATGAAAATTCTTTTTAAAAAATATGGGATCCTCTTTTGGAATTCTATAATGTATAACTTAATTAAAAATAAAATTTGTCTCTAATTAATTTGTTGAACATACAAATAATCATAAATTTGAAATTACTTTTAAGGGTATCCCGGTACATTTTCTGCAGTTATTATGTCATTAAAATGCACCAAATCAATTGTTTATGTTTTGAACGCATAAAACATTCCNATATATAAAGAAATAAACACAATTTTAACATCACTTCCGGTTAAACCGGAAGTGATGAGTCATCGAAAATACCGCCAATTCTTTTATTGAGATTATTTAACTCTCAATACCCCCAAGTAATATATAACACAGTTTTAACCTCACTTCCGGTTAAACCGGAAGTGATGAGTCATCGAAAATACCGCAAAAACCACAATATTCTACCTTCAAATATACTCCCACGTAATTCCGTCTGCATGCTAAAATTTTATTAGTATTTACAAAAACGGGATAAAAAGGGATAAGGCTATCCCGGACCCGGGATAAAAGGGGATAATCTATCCCTTCATCCCTATCCCGTTTTTATCCCGTTGTGGGGGATAAAACGGGATAGGGATAGGGATGGAAAAATCCGCGGGGATGCATCCCTTTTGGAAGCCTGCCTTTAGGCATCTCATGAAAATGGATCTCAAAATAGTTTTAAAATTTAAACTTAATATATTTATTTTGTTTATAAAATAAAGAAAAAATTCAGTAAACTCTTGCGTTTACCACTAATAGCATCCATTTTCTGACAGATCTGATAAGATTATAAAATTATGTGATCAGCTCGAAAATTAATGCTATTAGTGGTACAAGCAGGAGTTTACTTTTTTCTTCATTTCAGAAATAAAATAGAAAAAGGATNTGGAAACGACATTTCTGATCGAGTTCTTAGATAGCTCAAAATGATCACACATACATGTACATGTATTAGAGAAATATCAAACAAAAAAATCAACAAAAAATGCTTCGAATCGGACCATTTTTAAAAAAAAAATTTAAACTTATAATTGAAAATTTTATCTGAAAATTATTATGAGCAAAAATTGAAATAAAGATCCGATTCGAACCAATTTTTAGTTTTTCTTAAAATTTAAAGAAATATGTGTGGTCATTTTTAGCTATCTAAGAACTCAATCAGATTAGTCGTTTCGAAACCCCGAAATAAAAACGGTTTTGATAACCTTCTTCTGGTTAGAGATTGATTTCGCGTCGGATAAATGAACATAAAAGTTTGGGGTAGTCTACATGTTGAGCTTATGTGTACACCGTCTTATAAATATAAGCACGTCGCTCTTAGAGTCGGGGACATGCAAGACGTATTATCAACTGTATAATTTTTTTTGAAATGATAATTTGATATCTTGGAAATTTAATTTTACTTACTTGTAGACCAAAAATGATAATTTTAATGTAAACACTGCCTGTTGAGTTTCTTTGCCCGCACATTAAAAGTAATTTCAAATTTATGATAATTTGTATGTTGGACATATTATGTTGAGAAAAGTTCGATTTTTTAATTAAGTTTCACATTATAAAATTCCAAAAAAAGGAGCCCATATTTTCTTGAGAGAATTTTCATTTTGAGTGCTTGCATTGCAAGCCGTCCAATATTTACAACGCGTTTGAATATTTCAGTTAAAACACCTTGAAACATCAACATCACTAGAATAAGTGTAATTATAACTAAAAAATCACCGAATGAACTGCGAGATATGTTTTTATTGTCGATTTACTATAAATATAGAAGCTTTTAACCATATTCAGTAAATATTCTCATTTTCTGATTTACTTTAACCTGATTGGCTCCCGATAAATATAGCACATAGCAAGAAAGTTTGGGTCAAAAATCATATCGAAAATCCTGCCTTTGCGTCGAAATTTATCACTACGTCACAAGAATAAAAAGGTACCTATGAAATCACTGGATTCTCGAGAATGACCAATGGAATCACTGGATTTCTCTATTTGTGACGGTGAGTATGTAAATTCGTCGCCTAGGCAGGATTTTCGATATATATACAGTGATATACGCGAAAATATTAGACTATTTATATAGCCCTTATTATATATATAATATAGCCCTACAAAATATCTCGAAGTTAACTTGGTAATTTCCAAGATATGAATAAAGCTTTTTAATGGGATTTTGATTGTTTTAAGGCGTTTTTACAGAATATTTCAACCGCTTTGTAGATATTGGAACTTCCAATTTGGAGGCTTGCAATGCAAGCCACACTAAATGAAAATTCTCTATAGAAAATATGGGATCCTTTTTTGGAATTCTATAATGTATAACTTAATTAAAATAGAATTTTTCTCTAAATAAGATGTTGAACATACAAATTATCATAAATTTGAAATTAGTTTTTTTATATACGGGCAAGAAAATTTAAAAGTATCATTTTTGAAGTGAGTTAAATTTAAATTAGATTTTCCAGAAACAATTTGCATTTCACAATATGTCTTTCCCGCATGTCGCTGTCCTTATGAGGGACGTGTTAACTTTAATAAAGACGGTATACGCCTTACGCTCATCATGCAGACTTCAAACTAAACTGGATTACATCATAAGTGAAGGGGACTGTGGATGCAAAATGTTGTAAATGCATGCAATTTAAAGTTGCAATTATGTATCACATGTAATTAACATGGCACATTTTTTGAAAAACATAAAAATATACCGGGTTAGCTCTAGTCTTTATTGTTCGATTACGCAGAAAACTAAACTTCAATTACTGAATATCGACAAATGGCGAGCTTGTTTTTCAAAGCTTGATTTTTTTCCATTTTGAATTACTTTTTCATGCTGAACATTTTTTTAGAATAAAAAACATAACATTCATTTATTTACGTTTGTTATCAATACAATTGTCATATAACTATCATACAATTGTTATCATGTTTTAAGTGACTGCCCTCTAGTTAAAGGCCAACACGTTTTGTAGCTTGTATTTTGAAATTATGGTAAGGCCGGCAAGAAAAAAGACGATTATTTTTTTCATTTGCTGTGAAAATGCGATTTCAATTTTTCGGTGACTGGAGTGAAAAATGGCCGATCAGGGCTAAAATTTTGAAGTCAGTGACTTTGCATAATTCCTGAAATTTTGTTTAACCTTCCGAAGCATAGAAAAAAAAGTTCCGCCGAGGCACGATAGCTTTTCAGGAGGCTATTTTTTGAGCTTTGTTTACAAAAAACTCTTATGAGATCAACCTTCTATTTTTCCTTTATGATCAAGTTGAAGAGTTGAATTTCTGAGAAAATCATATTCTAGAAACTTAATATTAATTTAATTCAAGAAAAAAACGTTTGAAAAGCAAGGTTAATTAAACCACGTGATACTACCTCATGGTAGGCTCCAGGAAAGGTATGTTAATCTGAATAACTGCGCAGTGCTCTGTTCTACTCAATATTTTTTGTCTGATTGAGTATATCTGCTGGGAATCAAAAAAATTTTTTAAATAATTTCTGAATATTTATAAAAAAATCACGTTTTTTAGGAAAAAATTCTTAGTTTTCTCGATTTAATGATATTATTTGAGGATCATTACAATATTAAGGCATATATGGTATAAGAGTACCACTCTGGCATGATTTTCACAAATTAAATATTTTTTCAAAACATATCATTTTATCTATACTAATATCGAAATTAGATATTTTGAAATTTTACTCCCAAAGAATTATTTTTGCTACAGATATGTCCAGACTGCTTATTTTTTTTGTTTTTTGTACTCAAAACACTGTTGTAAAAATTATTTTTTAGGAAGTAAGACTTAAGGGGGTAGCGGTAGCAATAAATGGTACTTTTGTACTCCACCTTTACCAGAATACTAAACTGCTTCGAAACTTTTGAGAATCGCCATTTGGTAGATCTATCCTTAATCTACAGAAAAAATTAATCAGAATAATTTTTTGGCCGATCCTGGTGACCACCATGCAGCGAATTCTAGAACACCTAATCAAATTTCAAAATCTATTCTTCTCCTAGAGCTGCGCATACGATTTGACTCAAACTTGGTATGAACCACGGAAACACTTATGGTTGTAATATGTGATGGTGGGATTTTTTAAATTTCCATCGAGTTTTTTCTGGAACTGCGAAAAAACCGCCTAATTTCAAGATTTTCGCTATTCGAATTCTATTTCCTCCTAGGTTACATTTCAGAATGCAGTATAAATTTGGGGAAAACATGGAGAATATGTTTTTTGTTATTATGATGGTGCATAATTTAAAAATATTTTGTTGAATTCTAGAAAAAATGGCATTTTAGTAAACCCGAAGTGAAAACTCGGGAAAATGAAAGTTCGTCGCATTTAGTCGAAAGTTACCACTAAATTAAAGCTTGAGTTTTCACTGATCAAAAATCTGCTTACAGCTTTTTGATATTTTGAGTTTTCTAGTCGAGAAGTGGGTTTCAATGTTTCTAAAAAAAAAGTACTCTGAAAAATTCTGAAAAAAATGAAAATTTCGAACTTTTTTTTAGATTTTTTTTTTGTTTTTTTTTATAAGTTCATGCTTTCTGAGTGTTCCCTAGTAATTTCGTGCTATTTTACACCCCAAAGTACCCTAAAAAGACTGTGACCGCTACCCCCTTAAGCGACTTTAAGCGAAAATCGCCCTTCAATCAACTCCTCATAAAATTTTAACCTATTATCCGAAGCAATTTTAGGTGATATTTTCAAATTCACATTGTAGAATTTCAAAATGAATTCGAAAGAAAGGTTTCTGCGATCATTTTTGGCTGATTTAAAGTCGCTTGAGCCTTTCAAAAGGCTCTATGCCTCGGAGGGATAAAATCAGTTGAAAATTACGAAAAAAATAAATAATTCACAATGTAAATTTTAAATGCAAAAACGGCAAATTCTAACATATTTGCCAATAAATAACACATCGTAAGAAGGTTTGTAAATTAACCAACAAATTAATCTTTTGAGCAGATCCCTAGACGATATTCTGAGCTTTTACGATCCCGCGGCTGATCCTACTAAATCTCGCGGGATCTCATAAATGATAGGGTAGCCACGGTAGAGACAGGAAGATTGTTCATAGATAAATTTCGTATTGAGCCTTGGATTAGCATTGACTGATTAGATAAGGATATAAGGAATTCATTTCAATTTGAAGCAGAAATTACAAAAATTAATTCCATCTGCATTTTTTTAACAAATACTGTGAAATGAGATTAATGATTTTAGAAATTCATCGTTTTTATCATTTTCAAAGATCTTATACTGTCTGAAGTTGTGTGACACAACTTTTGTCATATAATATGACAAATCAGAGCTTATCAGAGACGCGTATTCTTCTACGCTTTTAGCGGTGCCATCTGAGTTGATTGTATAAAACAAGGCCACTTTTGAAATTGTGAAAAATCTATTCTATCAAGTTTTGGGTTTAATTTCAAAAAATAAAAACAATCTGAAATTTATAGAAATAATATTTTCTGATTGGTCAAAATTCGATCAATCAGCATCGCGGATTTGAAGTAGCCAAATTTTTGTCCAAATTTTTCAAAAAATCGAATTTATGAAGTTTACGTAATTTAAGACAAAACGACAGCAATTCGGCGTTTTTGGCAATTTTAGATAAGTAAGTGCCTATAAATAGACAAAAGACACTCTTAAAAATGTATGAATGAAAAATTTGCAAAGATTATTTTCTATCTCCCCCACCTTATAAATGACAAAAAACATAATATCTTGGAAATGATAATATCAAGAAAATTTAGCTTACAATTTCTTGAACGTACACAATTTATTGTCACGTAGTACAGGGAGCTGCGTTTAAAGGACCGGTTGGTGGAACGGGTTTAGGACCAATTAAACATTTTGATATACTCTCAGAACATTATACGATAATTTTGCAGCTTTTCTCACGGATTACATTAATTTCATTTTGAATCTTTCAATACCGGAAAATATCCACTTCAACTTGACTTTTTAAGTGACCTAATTAAAAAATTAATCAATTATTTTCAGGTATGATAAAAGACATGTCAGAAGCAGAAGAACTGGCATCACAGGTTAAAGATTCGGGTTCTTTTGTGTTTGTTCCGGCTTTTAACGGGTTATATGCACCACATTGGCGCCCAGATGCAAGAGGAACAATGACTGGGATTACACAGGTAATATATCCTTTTCTCAACCAAAGTGCTCCTTTTTCTTGAGAATGAAAACCAAATTTGAAAGATAATGAGAAACGGATTTTTGCATAAACTTCGTAAAACCAAGACGAGAAATGGAATCATCTACATTTTTTGAATGTATATCACGTGACCGGTAATTACCGGTTTAGTACCAAAATTAACGGTTTCAAGAGTTCCATTCATACGATATTTTTGAAAAGTTAATCAACGATGTTATTTTGTGTCAGGAGTGTGATGCATTAATAATTTCGACATGATATCAAAATGTTTTCAATAATTTATGAAATTACGTTCTGTGATTGGTGCCCAGGGAAGACTCTTCAGAAATATTCGGATCTCATTGGCTTGTTCAAAAATACTTGGATCTCATTAAAAAATAATAAATTTCATCGGTCAAAAATTTTTGAAAGTCACCTCAGTTTTTTTTAATCTCAAAAAATAGCAACGTTTCACATTGGCATTTTCCCGATTATTACATTATTATCTTTATTTTTAGGTATATCAATTACGGGGCCTCCTGGAGATTTTTAGCCATCATGCAGTTATAAAAAGCCAAATCGCTGATAATCTCCAGGAGGCCCCAAAATAGATATGATATAATCATTATACCGTATATGTTAAAGCCAGTAACACTGTGGACACTTCGGTGATTTACGTAAATTTTTATAATTACAATTTTTTTAATAAAATCTGCATTCAAAAATATGTGAATTTTATAATAATTCTTAGTATTTAAAAAAAANACTCGAAATTTTAACCAATATTTACAATTTTCTCAACCTATATTTTTGTCTTAGTTTTCTCAACAATTGAATATAAAGTGCCCCCAGTAGTAAATAGGTTATCCGCACCGTTTAAATTTTGGGTTTTCGAAACAACTCATCCCATTGAGTTATAAGATAGCTCAAAATGACCAAACACTAAATTAATAATAAAACTCAAATGTTTTTTGGAATAAAAGTTCAGATTCGCTTTGAGCTGTCTAAGAACTCAGTTTTTACTGGATTTAAGATATAGCTAAAAATAATGATAACTATGTGATAATCGGGAAAATTCGAAAGCGAAACGTTGCTATTTTTTAAGAATAAAAAAAAACTTTCTAGTACTTGTTAGAACTATTAATATCATTTTCCCAAACTGAGTCCATCTTAAAAATGCTTACTATCTCTATAGCGCGTGTTCGAATCCCACTTATGTCGTCTACGTGTAAGTGATTGTCTTGAGTATGATTATAGGCAAGGGTGCTTGATATCGGAACCGCCAAAGTTAACCGGTGTGTAATCACTCAAGCAATCACTAAGACAACATTAGTGGGATTCAAACACGCGATATAGAGATATTTAGCATTTTTAAGGAGGACTTAGGTTGGGAATAGGATATTTTTTTTTATAATCAAAAAATAGCAACGTTTCGGGTTCGCATTAACAGGTTCAAGTTTTTTTCAAATTGACATTATTGTAAAGCTTGTTGTAATGTAGGAATTTATTTTTAGGATTGAATTGTAGCCGGTAAAAACTTACTAGGAAGCGCATTAAAAGAATTTAAGGACTCTATGTTCGATTTTTAATCATGAGAATTCAATCAAATGATTCTAATTTAATTTTGATATAAACAGTGTGCTTCCCTTGGCAAGGGAATATCGCATTATCGTAACAAGTTGTTAGTAGTAATATTTGACGTTCAAATTAATTTTACAAACCTGTAAAGCAATGTTCCGACTTTAAGTGAAAAGACTTCGCCAAAAACAGTTTGATTCTAAGTCAAACCGGTATTGTTTTTAGAAACAGATTCATTTAATTATTTTTCAGAACTACACAATTTTGCTACTGAAAAAACGGTTGGAAAGTCATGTTAAAGTTTTTCATCAAATTTAACCATGGCTTCGACTAGAGCACACCAGCATTCAAATTAATTAATGTTAATTTTATGAAACAGGCTTGATATAATTTACACTGAAAATATAATTCGTCGAAAGAAACGTTACAAAAACAAGGTATACGATGCAAAAAACCGTTTAATGATACCATGTCTGAGCTCCGACTTCTTCAAAATATTTTCTTGTGTCCTTTAAAAAAAAGGCTACCTTAGTAATTTTTATTTATTTATTCTTTTGCAACTTTTCGCTTATGCATCTTCAGGGCTAGAGTTTTAACGGAAAATAAGTTTCGAAGTCTGTAAAAATTTAATATTCTCTAGCCCAAACTATTTCTGCATTTTTTGTAAACTCCAGACTCTGTATTTTTACAGACTTCGAAACTTATTTTTTCGTTAAAAACTTTAGCCCTGAAAATGCATAAGCGAAACGTTGCAAAAGAATAAATAATAATTTTAAAATATCGGTCACCAAGAGAATACCTTAGTAATTATTTAAAAATTTATAAACAATTTTTGAGGATTCGTCCTTTTTTTAATCTGAAAATCGCAAAATCTGTGGTACAGTCAATCACCCAAAATTTTAAATTAACTATCATCAAAAAAATTACGATTAGTACAGTATGTGTTTTTTTTTACTTGCGAAAATGAAAATTGTCATTTAGGTAATTACGGCCAATTAAAAAATGGCAACCTAGGTGGATTTATTTTGAAAAGCCAAGCTATAGCCGATGTCAAGGGTTTGAAAATATAATCCACCTAGTTACCATTTTTAATTGGCCATAATTACATAATGACAATTTTCATTTCGCAAGTAAAAAAAACACATACTGTAGTTCGACCGTTTTTAAGGACCATGCGTAATTTGCACCTGGAATTTATTTCATTTTGATGTGTTACTTCAAGTGAGTGGCATAAGTTTGACATGTTCAACTCGATAAAATCAGTGCCATCTTTTTATTTATTTTGAACCTTTCAAAAAATATTTATCATTTCATCATTTTTATGAACTTTCAAGAATAATTTTATTAGCCAGATTTTTAACACTCCTTACGATTTTAACGTTTCAAACTACGGTTGCAAATTGAAAGAGTTTTTTGTAATGTTCAATGAGTAAGGAGTGTTTTATATTTCAAATTATTATCAATATCGCTACACAAAGTCTTTTTGATTTCAAATTTTTGCTTTAAACTTTACGTCTTATCTCGTCTTTACGTTATTTGAATAAACTTGAACGAAACCGCCACATTTTTTTTCAAAATTTCAAAAATCAGATGCTGGCCTCCACGTTAAAGACCATAACATAAAATTATTTCAGTTTACGACAAAAAACCATATTATCTATGGGGCACTTGAAGCCTGCTGTTTCCAGACTCGTGATTTATTCGATGCAATTGCTAAAGGTAAGACTTAGTTTAAATAGTAATAATCGCCACCACATACTTCATAAATTGCCCGCTTGGCTGATAGGTACCCACTTAGTTAATCTTCTTAATTATTGACCAGCTTTTTCCCAAGATGACCTACTATCGAAAATGTCCACTATAAAAACGTGGATGAGAAGGTAGTCATTACCAATTTATAATAAATTAGTACAAATTTTCATTATTTGACTTTATTTTTTATCAAAGTTATAGCCTATGTAACTTATAGGCTATAAGTTAAACTTATAGCTCTTTATCGCCATTTTTATGCATTTTTAAGACAGAGACCACAGTTCTTTAAAATATTTTATTTTGATATCAAGGCTGTTCGGTACTATTTTTTACTCTGAATATTCAAAATTAACCTATGCCAAAATTGCCAAGACAAGGAAATTCCGCTTGCAACAACAAAAAAATTACCACAAGTTGGCGAAAAACGTAATTTTTCTGTTTGGCTCTTTAGCGTTAAAGTGTATAATTCCTTACTTCACCCTTATTCATATCGAGCCCACTTTGGCCTGCAATAGATCACGAATTAGAGGACGGATCGGCAAAAGCTGGGCCATGTCTGGACCAAATTACATCGGTTTTTTATTAGAAGCTAAAGGAAAAAAGTGTCCTGTTTGACCTGGCTCAGCAAAATTTTTTGGACCCTGCATGAGAGATGTTTTTACCGGGTTTATTAAAAAAGTGATCCCGTAACCTTTCGTCGCAAATAGGAATTAGTGTACGAAATATAAATACTCATCTCGGTAAATTAGGTTACATGTCATCAAGTGCTATAGCATGCTAGGGGATCCATATTTTATACAGTATGTTGTTTTTGGAGTATACATTTTTGGTCAACTTTTTTTCTCCTATCTTTTGCTATGAAAAATGCGTAGGCGTAAAAAATCTATCCAATGTTGAAATAAAAACGTGTGCAATAAAAAAGTGACATGTCCGAAAAATGCAAAGTTTGTTATTTATATTGTATCACATAAACAACCGGTTTCGACAAAAAATATAATCGAAACAAAGAAATATTCGTAATTTGTATTTTACTAGTAGCTCAGGGATGGGCGTCCGAGGCTAAAATATCTTGCTTCGGAAATATAGCCGGCATCCGAGCAAACCGATCAGATCGGGTTTTTCGTCCGAACCGATCGATCGGATCACGTTGTTTTCAAATCGGGTCGCGAACCAAGCCGATCGGATCTTTCAATGTTGAGATTTCGCTTCCGAGCATATCCGAACCGATCAAATCCGATCAAAATGTCCGATCTGACGGATATGTTGATCGGATTCGGATACTTTTTGCGCAACCGTGAAGCTAACAATTCAAATCTAATGCTTTAAAAGCGTGTTTTTTATTAAATTTCAAAAGGATTGTTTATTACTGATTTTCAATGTATTATGTTCAGAGAAATGAGAGAATTTACTTTCAAATGCGACATTCAGCAGTTAAGTGCGTTTATGTTTATCAAGGATTTCAAAAATTTTTTCGAATTTAATAATGATCTAAAAAGATTTCGAAAAGTTTCCAATTACAGGCGGTAGCCCGAATTATCGCCAAAAAAAACTAACGCAATTTCACGATTTTTAGCTCAATAATTATATTGTCAATATCGATGAATGTGCGATAATTCGCAAAGTGCCATTATCGCTGTTTTTTGAGATTTAATTTCAAACCTATGTGTGGGACTCATGATGAACGTCATTTTCAAAATGAATTTCCCAATTGTGAACATGCCACAACCCCTTTAGGGGTTGTGGGTGTAAGAATGCATGAGTGGAACAATAATAGTTATATATATTTTTCTAGTATCCATGCAGAACAATAATGTTATCTTAAAAGTGATGAAATGATAGATTTTCAACCAATCATATTGCGTGATTATTGGGCTTCGAGCCAGGGTGGGGAATGGACGCGAGAGACACCACGCGTAAAAAAACATGAGTCCTGCAACTCTTCACCAAAACAAAGAAATTATATCGTATGGACTTATTCTACGTATTAAAAAACAAAACAGATGAATTTTTTTACACGAAATAAACGGACAAAAATAAACGAATATTTCATAGGTTTTCATACATTTATGTTTTATTCAATTTTCAAACAAAATTGACCGACTGTTATTCAGAATTTTAAAGAGAATTTCTGAATTTTTTTTACGTCGTTAACATCAACAGAGATTAAATTTTTTCAACGAAATAACAGACAAACAATATAACAATCATGTCGAGGTTTCATAACGTTTTTTTTAATTCAGTTTGAAACAAACTTGACCGACTTATTCCGATTTTGTGTGAATTGAGAACTTTTACCAGTTTTTTATGCTGCGGTACCGGTGAGCCATCCTTCACCAGACAGTATAAAAGTTACATGCAGGTGATAGCAGGAAGTTTTAGTCTCCGGATTTTTTGTTCTTCATTTATTCTTATCTTGCCCCTTATCAACCTTCCAGTCCAGCTGGAGGAGAGAGCTATTTTTCCCCAGCAAATTCAACATTCTACACCCACAACCCCTTAAGTCAACTGCGGAATTACATCAACTCCAATTTTCAGTAAATTCCAACATAGTAAAATATTCCGAGCAGGTCCGAACGATCACGTCCGAGCACCGAAGCGATCCATCTTGAGTTTTCAAATCGGGCTTCCGAACCGAACGATCCGATCACATTTGTTCAACTCGGCCGAACCGAATCCGATCCGATCTTGTAAAATTTTGAGGCCCGACAATTTCCGAACCGAACCGATCTTGAAAAATCTGCTGCGATCCCTTCCCTGCTGTAGTGCTGATTTCCGCCTACGCACTTTTCATGACAAAAGATAGGCATTTTAAAAATGTTGTCGACAAAAATGTTTACTCCGTTTTTTACTTGCGAAATGAAAATTGTCATTTAGGTATTACGGCTAATTAAAAATGGTGACTAGGTGGATTTTATTTTGAAAGCCAAGCTATAGCCGATGTCAAGGGTTTGAAATATAATCCACTTAGTTCCCATTTTTTATTGCCGTAATTACCTAAATGACAATTTTCATTTCGCGAGTAAAAAAACACATACTGTATATATCGGTAAAATCTGTTGATAAACATTTGATATACATGTATTACATTTATGACAATTTAATCTCAACCGCCCTACTACATGTATTATACTGTAATTAGATTAGGCCCGGCGCATAGACAATATCAACTATACCAAGTCACGCCTAGGCGGCATGCCTAAGCGAGGGTAAGATAGTAATTTGGCTATATCGATAATTATGCCTTAGTAGGTCTAGACACTTATGGCCTATCTTTTCACTAGAGCAGAAGTGTTTAGACCTACCAAGGCATAATTATCGATATAGTAATTCGGCTATATTACAGAAACATTGAAAGTTTTTGGACATTTCTAGAATTTTTATGAGATTGAGCTTCCGGTTCAATTAAAACCATAAAATTTCTGATAAGATCATCAAAACAACAATTTTCAGACATTCTCGTTTGTACCATAAATTTAATATCTAAGATGCAATTTCGCCAACTTTGAGGTATTTTTCTGATTTGAAAACAAAAATAATTTTTGAAATAATTTTTTATTACACATATCCCCTATTCACCTTTTTGTGAATATCCCGGCCCTGAGTATGGTGTTAATAAAAAATTATTTTCAAAAACTATTTGTTTTTCAAATCAGAAAAAATACCTCAAAGTTGGCGAAATTGCATCTTAGGTATTAAATTATTTAAATTTATGGTTACAAACGAATGTCTGAAAATTGTTGTTTTGATGATCTTATCAGAAATTTATGGTTTTTAATTGAACCGGAAGCTCAATCTCATAAAAATTCTAGAAATGTCCAAAACTTTCAATTTTTCTTATATTGCCGAATTACTATATCGATAATTATGCCTTGGTAGGTCTAAACACTTTCTTGCTCTAGTTGGAAAAGATAGGCCATAAGTGTCTAGACCTACAAGCATAATTATCGATATAGCCAAATTACTATCTTACCCTCGCTTAGGCAGCCGCCTAGGCGTGACTTGGTATAGTTGATATTGTCTATGCGCCGGGCCTAATCTAATTACAGTATAATACCTGTAGTAGCGGCGTTGAGATTAAATTGTCATAAATGTAATACATGTATATCAATGTTTCATGAACATATTTTACCGATATATACAGTATGTGTTTTTTTATATGCGAAATAAAAATTGTCATTTAGGTGATTACGGCAATAAAAAATGGGAACTAAGTGGATTATATTTCCAACCCTTGACATCGGCTATAGCTTGGCTTTCAAAATAAAAATCCACCTAGTTACCATTTTAATTAGCCTAGTTACCTAAATGCAATTTTCATTTCGCAAGTAAAAAAACGAGTATAACATTTTTGTCGACAAATTTTTGGTGACATTTTCTAATGTTCATTGGTTTTGAGATATGAATCAAAAAAAACCTTACGAAATATTATAAAAATCGAAAGCTCTACAAATAAATTAGTTTTACTAAAAAGCATTTATATCATATCAATGATATAAAATGCTTTTTAGTAAAAACTAATTTATTTGTAGAGCTTTCGATTTTTTATAATCATTTTCGATACAGGTTTTTTTTTCGATGAGAAATATTATAATACATTTTTTAAAATGCCTATCATTTGCTATGAAAAGTGCGTAGGGCGAAATCAGCACTACAAGTAAAATACAAATTTACGAAATATTTCTTTGTTCGATTATATTTTTTATCGAAACCGGTTGGATTATGGTATACATATAAATAACAAACTTTGCATTTTTCGGACATGTCACTTTTTATTGCACACGTTTTTTATTCAAATTGGTAGATTTTTTACGCCTACGCATTTTTCATAGCAAAAGATAGGAGAAAAAAAACGTGACCAAAAATTATACTTCCAAAAAAACAAACATCTGTATAAAATATGGATCCCTAGCTGCTAAGCACTTGATGACATGTAACCTAATTTACCGAGATGAAGTATTTATATTTCGTACACTAAATTCCTATTTGCGACGAAAGGTTACGGGATCACTTTTTAATAAACCCGATAAAAACATCTCTCATGCAGGGTCCAAAAAATTTTGCTGAGCAGGTCAAACAGGGCACTTTTCCTTTAGCTTCTACTAAAAAAACAATGTAATTTGGTCCAGACATGACCCGCTTTTGCCGATCCGTCCTCTAATTCGTGATCTATTGCAGGCCAAAGTGGGCTCGATATGAATAAGGGTGAATAAGGAATTATACACTTTAACGCTAAAGAGCCAAACAGAAAAATTACGTTTTTCGCCAGCTTGTGGTAATTTTTTTGTTGTTGCAAGCGGAATTTCCTTGTCTTGGCAATTTTGGCATAGGTTAATTTTGAATATTCAGAGTAAAAAATAGTACACGAACAGCTTGATACAAATAAAAATATTTTAAGGAACTGTGGTCTCTGTCTTAAAATGCATAAAAATGGCGATAAAGAGCGTATAAAGTTTAACTTATAGCCTATAAGTTATATAGGCTATAACTTTGATAAAAATAAAGTCAAATAATGAAAATTTGTACTAATTTATTATAATTGGTAATGACTACCTCTCATCCACGTTTTTATAGTGGACATTTTCGATAGTAGGTCATCTTGGGAAAAAGCTGGTCAATAATTAAGAAGATTAACTAAGTGGGTACCTATCAGCCAAGCGGGCAATTTATGAAGTATGTGGTGGCGATTATTACTATTTAAACTAAGTCTTACCTTTAGCAATTGCATCGAATAAATCACGAGTCTGGAAACAGCAGGCTTCAAGTGCCCCATAGATAATATGGTTTTTTGTCGTGTAAACTGAAATAATTTTATGTTATGGTCTTTAACGTGGAGGCCAGCATCTGATTTTTGAAATTTTGAAAAAAATGTGGCGGTTTCGTTCAGTTTATTCAAATAACGTAAAGACGAGATAAGACGTAAAGTTTAAAGCAAAATTTGAAATCAAAAGACTTTGTGTAGCGATATTGAAATAATTTGAAATATAAAACACTCCTTACTCATTGAACATTACAAAAACTCTTTCAATTTGCAACCGTATTTTGAAACGTTAAATCGTAGGGAGTGTTAAAAATCTGGCTATAAAATTATTCTTGAAAGTTCATAAAATATGATGAAATGATAAATATTTTTTGAAAGGTTCAAAATAATAAAAGATGGCACTGATTTTATCGAGTGAACATGTCAAACTTATGCCCTCACTTGAAGTAACACATCAAAATGAAATAAATTCAGGTGCAAATTACGCATGGTCCTTAAAAACGGTCGAACTACAGTATGTGTTTTTTTTTACTTGCGAAATGAAAATTGTCATTTGTAATTATGGCCAGTTAAAAATGGTAACTAGGTGGATTATATTTTCAAACCCTTGACATCGGCTATAGCTTGGCTTTTCAAAATAAACTCCACCCTAGGTTGCCATTTTTTAATTGGCCGTAATTACCTAAATGACAATTTTCATTTCGCAAGTAAAAAAAACACATACTGTACTAAATCGTATTTTTTTGATGATAGTTAATCTTAAAATTTTGGGTGCTTGACTGTACCACAGATTTTGCGATTTTCCAGATTAAAAAAAGGACGGAATCCTCAAAAATTGTTTATAAATTTTTAAATAATTACTAAAGGTATTCTCTGGTGACCATATTTTAATAAATATTTATTCTTTTGCAACGTTTCGCTTATGCATTTTCAGGGCTAAGTTTTAACGAAAAAATAAGTTTCGAAAGTCTGTAAAAATACAGAGTCTGGAGTTTACAAAAAATGCAGAAATAGTTTGGGCTAGAGAATATTAAATTTTTACAGACTTCGAAACTTATTTTCCGTTAAACTCTAGCCCTGAAGATGCATAAGCGAAAAGTTGGCAAAAGAATAAATAAATAAAAATTACTAAGGTAGCCTTTTTTTAAAGGACAGAAGAAAATATTTTGAAGAAGTCGGAGCTCAGACATGGTATCATTAAACGTTTTTGCATCGTATACCTTGTTTTTGTAACGTTTCTTTCGACGAATTATATTTTCAGTGTAAATTATATCAAGCCTGTTTCATAAAATTAACATTAATTAATTTGAATGCTGGTGGTGCTCTAGTCGAAGCCATGGTTAAATTTGATGAAAAACTTTACACATGACTTTCCAACCGTTTTTCAGTAGCAAAATTGTGTAGTTCTGAAAATAATTAAATGAATCTGTTTCTAAAAACAATACCGGTTTGACTTAGAATCAAACTGTTTTTGGCCGAAGTCTTTTCACTTAAAGTCGAACATTGCTTTACAGTTTGTAAAATTAATTTGAACGTCAAATATTACTACTAACAACTTGTTACGATAATGCGATATTCCCTTGCAAGGGAAGCACACTGTTTATATCAAATTAAATTAGAATCATTTGATTGAATTCTCATGATTAAAAATCGAACATAGAGTCCTTAAATTCTTTTAATGCGCTTCCTAGTAAGTTTTTACCGGCTACAATTTAATCCTAAAAATAAATTCCTACATTACAACAAGCTTTACAATAATGTCAATTTTGAAAAAAACTTGAACCTGTTAATGCGAACCCGAAACGTTGCTATTTTTTGATTATAAAAAAAATATCCTATTCCCAACCTAAAGTCCTCCTTAAAAATGCTAAATATCTCTATATCGCGTGTTTGAATCCCACTAATGTTGTCTTAGTGATTGCTTGAGTGATTACACACCGGTTAACTTTGGCGGTTCCGATATCAAGCACCCTTGCCTATAATCATACTCAAGACAATCACTTACACGTAGACGACATAAGTGGGATTCGAACACGCGCTATATAAGCATTTAAGATCGACCTCAGTTTGGGAAAATGATATTAATGTTCTAACAAGTACTAAAAGTTTTTTTTATTCTTAAAAAATAGCAACCGTTTCGCTTTCGAATTTTCCGATTATTCACATAGTTATCATTTATTTTTAGCTATATCTTAAATCCAGTAAAAACTGTAGTTTCTTAGACAGCTCAAAGCGAATTCTGAAACTTTTATTCCAAAAACATTTTGAGTTTTATTATTAATTTAGTGTTTGGTCATTTTTGAGCATCTATAACTCAATGATGAGTTCTGGTTTCGAAAACCCAAAATTTAAACGGGAGCGGGATAACCTTATTTACTACTGGGGCAATTTATATTCAATTGTTGAGAAAACTTAAACAAAAATATAGGTTGAGAAAATTGTAAATATGGTTAAAATTTCGAGTCAGATCGATAATGTTATTTGAAAATACACGATTTTTTTTTTAAATACTAAGATTATTATAAAATTCACATATTTTTGAATGGCAGAATTTTATTAAAAAAAATATGTAATTATAAAAATTTTACTTTAAAATCACGAAGTGTCCCACAGTGTTACTGGCTTTAAAACATATTACGTATAATGATTATTCATATCTTTTTGGCCTCCTGGAGATTATCAGCGATTCGGCTTTTTATAACTGCTGATGTGCTAAAAATCTGCCAGGAGGCCCGTAATTGATATACCTGAAAAATAAAGATAATAATGCTAATAATCGGGAAAAATGCCAAAGTGAAACGTTGCTCTTTTTTGAGATTAAAAAAAACTAGGTGACTTTCAAAAATTTTTGACACCAGATGAAATTTAATTATTTTTACCATGAGATCCAAGTATTTGAACCAGGCCAATGATGATCCGAATATTCTCTGAAGAGTCTTCCCTGGGTCACCAACTCACAGAATCGTAATCTTCATAAATATTGAAAAACATTTTGATCATCATGTCGAAATTATTAATGCATCACACTCCTGACACAAAAATACACATACGTGGCAATAATACTTTCCAAAATATCGTATGAATGGACTTCTTGCAAACCGTTTAATTTGGTTACCTAACCCGGAGTAATTACCGGTCACGTGATATACATTCAAAAAACTGTAGGATGATTTCCATTTTTCGTCCTTGGTTTCTACGAAGTTTATGCAGAAAATCCGTTGTCTCTTATCTTCAATTTGGTTTTCATATCTCAGAAAAAAGGAGCACTTTGGTTGAGAAAAGGATATATTACCTGCGTGAATCCCAGTCTTGTTCCTCTTGCATCTGGGCCCGCCAATGTGTGCCATTATAACCCCGTTAAAGCCCGGAACAAACACAAAAGAACCGAATCTCTTTCAACCTGTTGATGCCAGTTCTTTCTGGCTTTCTGGACATGTCTAATTTATCATACCTGAAATATTGATTCAATTTTTTAATTAGCGTCACTTTTAAAAAGTCAAGTTGAAGTGGATATTTCCGGTATTGAAAGATCAAAATGAAATTAAATTTGAGAGTAACCGTAATCCGTTGAGTAAAGCGTGCAAATTATCGGTCCTATAATGTTCTGACGAGTATATCAATAATGTTAATTGGTCCTCAACAACCCGTTCCACCAAACCGGCTCTTTAAACGCACTCACCTGTACTACGTCAGCAATAAATTGTGTCACGTTCAAGAAATTGTTAAGCTAAATCTTTTCCTTGATATTCATCATTTCCCAACTGAATTGTTTTTTTGTCCCATTTATAGGTTCGAGGGGGAGATATGATAACATAATCCTTTCCAAATTTTTTCATTTTCAATACATTTTTAGAGTGTCTTGCTCTATTTAAGGGCACACTTTCACTTATTAAAAATTGCCAAAAACTCCGAATTGCTGTCGTTTTCTGTCTTAAATTACGTAACTCATAACATTCGATTTTTTTGAAAAAAAATTTGTGGAAAAAAACTTTGGCTACTTCAAATCCGCGCATGCTATTCTTTCTATATAAATTTCAATGATGTTTCTATTTTTTCGGAAAGTTAAACCCAAAAACTTGAGTAGAAGTAGATTTTTCTCACAATTCAAAAGTGGCCTGTTTCTATACAATCAACTTCAGATTGGCACCGCCTATCAAAGCGTAGAAGAAATAGCGTCTGCTGATAACTCTGATTTGTTCATATTAGTATGACAAAGTATGTGTCACTACAACCTTCGACAGTATAAGATCTTTGAAATGATAAAAACGATGAATTTCTAAAATCATTTAATCTATTTTAAGTTTTTTGTTAAACAAAAAATGCAAGATGGACATTAAATTTTTTGTAACTTTCTGGCTTCAAATTGAAATTGAATTCCTTATTCCTTATCTATCAGTCAATGCGTAAAATCCAAGGCTCAATACGAAACTTTTATCTAGATGAACAATCTTCCTGTCTCTACCGTGGCTACCCTGATCATTTGTATGAGATCCCGCTGAGATTTAGTTAGGATCAGCGCGCGGTCGTAAAAAGCTCAGAATATCGTCTTCTAGGATCTGCTCAAAGAATTAATTTGTGTAATTTACAAACCTTCGTTACTATGTGTTATTTATTGGCAATATGTTAGAATTTGTCGTTTTTGCATTTAAATTTACCATTGTAGAATTATTTATTTTTTTCTAATTTTCAACTTGATTTTATCCCTCCGAGGCATTAGAGCCTTTTTTAAAAGGCTCAAGCGACTTAAATCAGCCAAAAAATGATCGCAAAACTATTTTTTTCGAATTCCAATTTTTGAAATTCTACAATGTGCATATTTGAAAATATTCACCCTAAAATTGCTTCGGATAATAGGTTAAAATTTTATGAGGAGTTGATTGAAAAAAAAAAAAAAAAAAAATCAAAAAAAAAAAAAAAAAAAAAAAAAAGAAAAATAAACAAAAAAAAAAACAACCATAAAAAAAAAAACGGGCGATTTTCGCTTAAAGTCGCTTTAAGTGGGTAGCGGTCACAGTCTTTTATAGGGTACTTTTGGGTGGGGTGGTATAAATAGCACGAAATTGCCTAGGGAACACTCAGAAAGCATGCAACTTATTAAAAAAACAAAAAAAAATCTAAAAAAAAAGTTCGAACATTTTCATTTTTTTCAGAAATTTTTTCTCAGAGTATAAGTTACTTTTTTTTTGGAAACATTGAACCCACTTCTCAACCAGAATAACTCAAAATATCAAAAAGCTGTAAGCAGATTTTTTGATCAGATAGAAAACTCAAGCTTTAATTTAAGTGGTTACTTCGACTAAATGCCGACGACTTTCATTTTCCGAGTTTTCACTTCGGGTTTACTAATATGCCATTTTCTAGAATCAACAATATTTTTAAAATCTATGCACCATCATAATAACAAAAAACATATTTCTTCCATCTTTTCCCAAATTTATTACTTGGCATTCTGAAATGAACCTAGGAGGAGATAGAATTCGAATAGCCGCGGGGGGAAAAAAATTTCTTGGGGGAAATTTTAGGGGGCGGGTTTTTTGCTAGTTCCAGAAAAAACTAGTTGGAAATTTTAAAACCAATCCCGACCTATCATTATTACAAACATAAGTGTTATCCGTTGGTTCATACCAAGTTTGAGTCAAATATCGTATCCATCTCTAGGAAGGAATAGATTTTAGAAATTTTTGATAGGTGTTCTAGAATTCGCTGCTATGGTGGTCACCAGGATCGGCCAGAAAAATTATTCTGACTTAATTTTTTTTCTGTAGATTAAGGATAGAGTCTACAAATTGGCGATTCTCAAAAGTTTCGAAGCAGTTTAGTATTCTGGTAAAGTGGAGTACAAAAGTACCATTTTTGCTACCGCTACCCCCCTTAAGTCTTACTTCCGAAGAAAATAATTTTACAACAGTTGTTTTGAGATAACAAAAAAACAAAAAAAATTAGCTAGTCTGGACATCATCTGTAGCAAAAATATTCTTTTGGGAGTAAAATTTCAAAATATCTTATTTCGATATTGTATAACAGGGTGCTAAGGTTTTTCCCTTCTTTTCTTCTTTCCAAACTTGGTACACTTGATTTCGCGTTTTGATTGGTTGAGTCTAGAGAAAACTCTTCTGACAACCAATCTAAAACGGGTCGGAATCAAGTGTAACCGTTTGGAAAAAAGAAAGGTAAACCTTACAACCCTGTAGATAAAATGATATTGTTTTGAAATAATATTTAATTTTTTGTTGACAATCCATTGCCAGAGTGTACTCTTATTACCATATTGCATTAATATTGTACATGATCCTTTCATAATAATAGATTTCATTTAAATCGAGACAACAACAAGGGAAAAATATTGTTCCTTAAAAACNTTTTTAAGTAGTAGAGCCGGGATATTCACAAAAGTGTGAATAGGGGATATACGTAAGATGATATTGCTGAGCGATTCCCGCTACTCTCGTCCCCCAAAAATGAATAGAACTTTGAAAAAGTCGATACTTAATCAATATAGCCGAATTGCTATCTTACCCTAAGCGAGTCGCAGTACACCAGTACGAAGGTTGAGATTAATATATTATTTCTGTCTATAAAATCCTTGAATCCCTTTATTACATGGTTAAATACAGTACATTCAAAATTGAACCACTTTTTAGATACATATGCAACTGTGCGTCATGAAAACGTGGCTGAATATTGACATTATTGCAATTGTACATTTGAATTAAAGTGGGGTTAACCCTCTGAATCTTTGATAATACCCTAAACTATTTTTACTCTGATTTTTTGATTAAAATTCAAAAGTTTGATTTCTGGCCGTGGGAATCTCTTGTATATCCACTTTCAGAGAAATGTGGGTAATTTAATTTTGAGTTGAACTTAACCAGCCGAGAAATTTTCAATAATCATTATGGAGGTTGATTATGTTCGAATGCTCAGGTCGATCATGGTACCTAAATCAAAATTACCACTTGGAATTTCAGTTGGACTCATCAAAAATGAGGTTCATTCTAAAACGGTGCATGCCGTTTCTAATAAAGTTTTTCACCTTTGAAGCTAATCAAAAAATCTCACTTATAATTTGACGGATAGGCTTTCCGAAGCACTGCAAAGTTCAATGCACCCAAAATATTAGATTATAAATTGTATGCTAAATTTTGCGCTTATCACGAATTTTTTTTTTTTCGATACTTTGAGATTTTAGCTGGATTCTGATTGGGGGAAATTCTAATCGATCAGAATCAAGGATTTCCGTCTATTTTAAGACTCATCGTTTTCTATTGCATTCAAATATGTGTATATCTTTAATCGAGGAAATTAATTCAGCTTTTGAAAACGACTCATCTGATTAAGTTTTTAGATAGCTCAAACTGAGCACAAATATTAAGACCAATTCTTCTTTATGTTACTATTCACTAGATATTTGTGCTCAGTTTGAACTATCAAAAACTTAATCAGATGAGTCATTTTTGAAAGCCGAAATAATTCGGATAAATTCGCCGCATTTGACTCAGAATGCTCGTTCTTCCTTGATTAAAGATATGAATATATTCTTCGCCAACTTTTCTTCGTTTTTGACCCTCGAAAAAAAATGAGAAAAATTAACAAAATCTTAAATCTAAGTTTTTTAGAAACTGGAAGTTGCCCCTTGAAGGTTTTAAGGGTAGATGGTGGCATGACAAGCAATAAATTGCTGATGCAAAGGCAAGCTGATATTCTCCAGGTAATTTTTAAAAAACTGGAGTTTATACTTCGAATTGAATGAAATTTGGAATTTTTGTAGAAATTTAAAATACTTAAAAATTATCGAAAATATTCAAAATATTTAGGTTCCAGTTGAACGTCCAGAAATGAGTGAAACAACCGCTCTTGGTGCTGCAATGGCTGCTGCTGTCGGATATGGCCTTTTGACTCCAGCTCAAATTAGGTAAATAAAAAAATGCAACTTTCGCATGAATTTTAGGGTAACCCAAGTGAAAAAAAGATCGAAACATTTATTTATTAATCAGTTGATCTTACAACTGACTTGTATATTATCACAAAATGGACGAAAAACAATTAAGATGCAATTTGAGGTCACTTTTTGAATGAACGAAAACGAAAAGGGTATTCATAAATTTCAAGAAGGTTTCTTTATTACAAAATATTTTTGGTGTACCAATCCACTAACCAGTTTACCGGTAGTAATTTCAGTAGTTTTCATTTTGCAAAAATTAGTTTTTTGTCTTATGAAATGCTCGAATTATTTCGGAAAAAGCCAATCACAGAAATCTATGTAACTGATAACTCCTTTTCCACTTTGCTCAACGTGTATCTTGCCCCTATTATAATTGATCAAAATTTTTCTTTTAAAATTTAACAAAATGTAGAATACCCTAAGATTTCATTTGTTTTAAAAAGTGACCCCAAAGTGATTTTCAAGTGCCTTTTTGTTGAATAAATCAGAGCTGATCACTTTTGACAAATACTCATTACTTCCTCTCCCGTTATAAACGTGGAATTCATTAAAATCAGGTTCAAGGAGCTTATCGACAATTCAAGGAGCATATATATATTAAGGTACTTGCTGGGGCTTTTATACCACTTTTTTAGCCAACAATTTTATATAATTCGGCTTTTGAAAACGACTCATCCGATTAAGTTCTTAGATAGTTCAAACTGAGCACAAATATCTATTGAATAATAAAAAAAAGGGTCCGAATCGGACTATTTTTTCTGAGATTACTGAAATTGTTTAATTATCAGTTTTTGTTAAAAAGTTGGAAACAATAGTCTGATTCGGACGATTTTTTTCAAATATTTGTTCTCAGTTTGAGCTATCTAAGAACTCAATCGGATGAGTCGTTTTCAAAAGCCGAATTATATAAAAATGTTGGCCGAAAAAGCCCCAGGTACCGTAATATATATCGAAGAACCTGCCTAGTGTAATTTTTATGTCAATCGTCTATGTTTTTATGTTGTAATTGAACATAAAAATTATACTAGGCAGGATCTTCGATATATTCTGAAATTTCTTTCCAGCATTTTGCATCCGCAAGCCCCTTCAGCTGGCAACTCAGTATTATTTTAATTATCTTACTGGCTTTTCGGTTCACACGTAAAAACTCTTAAAATTTTGATAACCTGTGTACTCGACATTTGTAAACAAACCTGAACTCAGACGAGTGTCAATCGGCACTTAATAACGTTCAGAAATAATATTTAATTCCCTATACACGCCACGAAGTTATAATTCTACTTATTTTAAAGCCCTAGTAATTTCGTGTCAGATTAAATTACCACGGAAGCCTCATTCAATTGATACACTTAATTTTTTTATCTGACGTACCTGGGAATATGTGATTTTTCTCTAAAACATCGTTTTACGCCAAGCCTATTTTTCAAAAATATTTTATGAGCTGACTATCAAATATTTCATTGCTTCAAGATAGATTTACAATCATACTGTGGTTTGTGATTATAAGAACACCCTCTATAAGGACAATTTGGGGAAAAATATGTAGAAAAATAGCTTAGGACGGATTGATAAGGACAATTTGGAAAAATTCACTTAGGACAATTTGGGAAAATTTTGCTAAGGACAATTTGGGAAAATCTCACCTGTTCTTATAGACAGAAACAACAGTAATATTCTGTGAAGAAAAGACTTCAAAATTGTGGAAACAATATCTTTAAAGTTTAAAACGTATTTTATTGAGTTTTCCAATTTCGACATAAGGGGGGATATCTGGCAGATTTGACATATTCACGGTGATATATTCTGAAAACTAAGAGCTCATGAGAAAATCCGAAAATGCTGATTTGTAGATCTATCCTTCATCTTTTGAAAAAATACATCACAAAATATTTTTGACCATTACACCGATAGGTACAGTATCGTAACAAGAGGACANTTACCAAACTGCAAAAACTATCTCCTCTCAGACGGTATATCAAATTAAGCTCAAATAGCTGTAATTCACTAACCAGAGAATTTAAAAAAATAATTTTTGTACGCGTTTAATGAAAACCTAGTGCCAATCGGTACTGTCTGAGGACACGGGTTTAGACGCCATAGTTGAAAATTATCTCTATCTATACGACCAGGCACTTAGAGGTTTGAATGTTCTGTTCACTTTTGCATATTCTATTCCATTAGAAAAAAAGGATTATCTCTTTTAAAATTCATTTTGAATGTATGAGTTGAATGTAGGAGGAAGTGATTATAATAGATATATGTTATTACTTTATCTTTAAAATCCCTTCCTCGAAATTTTTCAGATAAAATTTAGTGCGATTTCAACTTATTTTGTATATGTATACTGTAGTAATTTTATTTCTTGTGGAATGGGAATTTGCTGTGAATGAAATTCTCGACAATAAAAATAGTAACTAGGCGCATTATAATTAGGTTTTTAAAATATAATGCGCCTAGTTTTATTATATTTATATTCCATTCAAAATGTTATTTATTTAAAGTTTCGGCTAAGAAGCCATCTTCAGAAGTGAGAATAAAATTTTGAAATGATTTTTGTTGTAAAATGCAGTAATTCAATTTCACAATTAAGATTCGATTTTGAGCGCGAAAGTTTCTTAAACATTTTAGAATACTTGAGCCTCAGATTTGCCCTATTCAAAGCTCTTTAAATGCGGGAGCTCTAAATAAGGCAAATTTGAGGCTCGAGTATTCCAACCTAAAATGTTTAAAAAACTTTCGCGCTCAAAATCGAATCTTAATTGTGAAATTGAATTACTGCATTTTACAACAAAAATCATTTCAAAATTTTATTCTCACTTCTGAAGATGGCTTCTTAGCCGAAACGTTAAATAAATACCATTTTTCATGGAATATAAATATATTAATGATGTCTCAAAACCAATACAATTATTTTTTATTGTCGGCGAGAATTTTATTCACAGCAAGTTGCCATTTAGCAAGAAAATAAAAGTACCTACAGAATGCATCTTCTTGGGAAAAGTCTGCAAACCAATTTACAGTTTTTCTGCGACGATTTTTCTTGAAATTCTGACATTAATATTTTGGTTTATTAGTTAGTACCTTAGAGATATTTATAAACATTTCATTTTAATTATGATTTCGGCCGATAAGGAGGTTTCTGTCGTATCCCGTGAAACTAATTTTAAATTTATTATACCAAAGCTTGTAAATAAAACAGTATTTTGGATCCAAATTTCGAAATTTTACAGCGAATAATATTAACAATTTCTATTCAGTAATTTATCAAAATCGCAACGTTATGAACCGTCTCTGACTGACGAAGAAGTGGCTCATAGACTAAAACTCTGGAATGCCTCAGTTGAAAAATCATTAAATTCTGTTTTATAACCGGTGAAATCATGAAAAGTTTACCGGTAGAAATAAGTGGTTGACAACTATTTGCCTTATTCATCAGATGCTTTTATCTCCTTATAATCTTGTATTCAAATCACTATCATAATTGGCCAATCATAGACTAGAAAAATGAGCTTGCTGCATTCTTGGTTTTGATTCGTCAAAAAATGGAAATCCATGATTATCAAAAATCTTGGTTTGGGAACTGTAACGTTACTATCAAATTTGTCCTTCAAATTTTATAAGGACAACATAAAAAAATATCGGCCAAAACCTACTTTGTTAAATTGTGGTATGTTTCGGCCGGCCATTTTGTCCTTAATTAAATACAAATTTCACTGTATTTTTTATTTTGAACTGCGAACTATTCATTCACCCAGCCTGCAGACCCAATTAACTCGTTTGATTAAAGTTACCCCATCAATAGGCTGACTGAGCAAAAAATCAGCAGAAAAAACGACAGAAACGTCTTATAATAACGAAAAGATAGGACATTGCCAATGTCACATTGGGTAGTTTTTTGCCAAATTTTTCAGCGTCAAAAACTACCCTTGGTTCCGAATTTTCGTTATTAAAAGTCGTTTTTATCAGATAGATAAATTTTTGGTCAGTCGGCCTACCCATCATTCAAAGTAAAGTTCTTATTCTTTCATTGTTCAGTTTTCTATAGAATACACTCCTTACAATAACAAGAGGGCTCTTTAATGTTTTTATGACTCAACAAGTTTTATTTTAGAAAAAAATCACTACTGTTGTGTGTGTCTATAAGGACCGCGTATATATGAACAAAACGGCAAAAATTCTAAGATTTTTGCCCATTTTCGAGAAGTAGTGGGAATTTACCGAACAGCCCACGGTGGGCTGCCCACCCCAAGGGGTATCTGTTCTGAGAGAAAACACATGCATAAAACCATTTGTCGCTATCTTGTCTAGTTCTCCCAGTCGAAATCACAGGGTGGCCTACCTAAAAAAAAACGACCTTAGTGTACTCGAAATCGTTTCCATAAATGGATGTACAAAAAAATCCATGAATTGCCGGGGATTTAAAACTCATGTATGGAAACGGTTTGCAATATTGAGTCTGAGGAAAACCGATGCCCTCTAATAGAAACGATATTTTTCAAATAAAAAAAAGTTCAAAAAAGAGTGTAGTCGGTGTGATATCTGGTCGTTTTTTTGCCATTTTTTAGCTACAATTTTTATATAATTCGGCTTTTGAAAAAAACTCATCCGATTTTGTTTTTCGATTGCTCAAACTGAGCACAAATATCTAGGGAATAATAAAATAATAATAAATTGGTCAGAATCGGACCATTTTTTCTGAGATTACTGAATTTGTTAATTATCAGTTTTTGTTAAAAAATTGGAAACAATGGCCTGATTCAAAGCATTTTTTTTCTTTTTATATTTGTGCTCAGTTTGAGCTATCTAAGAACTCAATCGGACGACTCGTTTTCAAAAGCCGAATTATATAAAAATGTTGGCTGAAAANCCAGAGGGCCCCGTAATTGATATAATATCAGTTTGACTGCATTAAAAAAGATCAATAAGCATTTTATGATCACTCACTGCAAGAAATATGCAAATCATCATGTATATCAAAAAGCATGTTCCTCAAAATTTTTGAACATTTTTTTCGAATACAGTTAAAAATGAAGCTAAAGCATGTTCATAAATACATGTATATCTTGAATCCTATTTACTAAAAATGGGCCCTCTTCCCGGATTCAAGATATATGTGACTACTGAATAGTTCAATTATCATTTGAAAAGCATGAGCAACCAAAGCATGTATTTTAAATCTTTAAATGTTTGTCAGATTTTAGCTACGGCTTTTAGAACAAGCTAGCACATGATCATACGCATGATGGCGCGCGTTCAATAATCTTGTGATGATTTTGTTCTACTTGTAATTGGTTGGTGTCGTTAGCTAGCTGGAGCTGAAAGCCTTAGCTGAGATCTGACATACTGTAGTTTAGTAGATTTACTTTTGGCAAATTTTATTATTGAGGGGTAATCCGCATGAAAGTTGATTAATCGCGCGAATTTGAAAAAACGATAAAACATACGGTAGTAAAGACTTGTTGCGTGTATCCTCCTAAACCCTAAAATCTCAGATTTAGACCGAGTATTATTTATATCTATCAAATCAGGTGAACCAACCGGTAACTCGAGTTGAAAAATTTATACAGGGGGGGGGGCAATATCGCCGAAAATTTTTTGCCAAAAAATTTCGGCGATATTGGGCACTCCCTTTGTACTGGAGGCCTATATCGCAGGAAGTTTTTTGCCAAATTGCGTAGGTTTTCGGCAAAAAAATTCGGCAAATTCGGCGATCTGGCCCCCCTGTATAATGAGAGATAATAATCCATAACATTTTTAGTTGTTTCAATGAAACAGTTTCATGTCGTCAGTTAAAACCGCGTAGAAGGCATAAATTAAGCTTACTTGAACAAAAATATACTCTAAAAAGCTAACCTAAATAGGTCACACTTTGTGACTCACAAATAACATAGTATTGTGTAATCTTGCCTTTAGTTTGCTTCTTAAAAAAATACATTCCTTATCAACCGCAATATTTCGAAGATGTAGTAGATTTTGTGCGATGAAAAACATAATAATTTGGTCAGTTTCAACATGTACAAATGTAACTTATATATATTTTAAGGTTAATTTTTGAGGCATTTGCACATAAAAATGTTTAAGTTTTATTTTATAAAATGTTTCTTAAAATAAAATTTAGTTTTTTAGGTCGTTGTCACAACACTGTGGTCAGTTCAACATGTTGTAACTCAAAATCAACTTTTGCAGCTTTCATTTTTACATGAGAAAATCTATTTTTTTGTGTATGTAACATACAGTATGTTATAAACTTTTCGTGTCCAAGAGAAACTTTTCCTGTTCATTATACATTATAATAATACTATACTAATAAGGGGTCTTGCTATATTCTGAAAGCTTGCGTGGGAAAAATATAATATGAACCTCAAATTTAGCGAAATTAAACCTTGATTTATTTTGTATTGTTGTCAAAAATATAACGACACTGATAACCATTTTGTCAACACAGTTATTAATTCCTCGATTTTGAAGATTTTGCGCTTACCAAATGGAAATTAAAAAATTCCCTTGGGGAGTGTCTTGGAGACCTCAATCTGTGATCAGATTTATTTTCACCCGTGTTAGTTAAGTTTTTTTCACGAGCTTATGGATTATTCCAAAAAGTGGTACAATAAAATCTGGTCACGTGACTGATCGCAAATTTAGGCTGACCCGCTAAGTTTTGATGATCCGACACGATCCGACATTTTTTTTAATAAATTCGAAAAAATTTTCCATAGCTTTGATTTTGTTTTAGATTGGACAAACTCCCCCTTCTAAAATTTTATGGGATTTTTCAAGTGATAACTAACCATTTAATTTTAGAAATGTGTGACGACTTATCTAAAAATGACGCCCTAGAACGTATTCGTATTCTATTGAAAGAACAAGACGTTTTAAATAATGAATTAGGAATGGGTCAGAAAAAGTTTTGTAATCCATTATTAGCACCATGTGAAAATTAGTATGCGGTTCAGTATTACAGTAGTTTAGCATTTTTATCAAGTGGCCACTACTAGACTTAACTGACCAGGGGTCGGCACAATTGGATCGGAAAAATCGAGCCGATCCAATTTTTTTGCGCGGGCTACCGATCCGATGCAATTTTTTCGAGAAGGCCACCGATCCGATCCGATTTTTCGGCGGGTCCATCGATCCGATCCAAAATTTTTGGAACTGACCTTGATTTAGAGCACCTCCGAATTAAAGCAAATGAATCGAAATTGCAGCATATTGATGCATTGCATAAATGAGGGTGAAAATTCGAAAACACATATTGTCTTCAACCATTTAAGGTTGTAGGGTCTCCAAATCAAATATTTGGCATTTCGAAAAGCTTATAACTTTAAATTTACTCATCATAGATCGCTATCGAGGTATCTTTTTTAATTTTCACTGAGGGCGCTTCTGAGCTCGATTTTGAGAATTACAAAATTTTAATTTTGGGTTTCCCAAGGTGGTAACTATTTTTTAAAGACAATTTTAAAATCTCAGCGGTCGGTTTAGTCATAAACACAGTAAAATATTTTATTTTTGAAAATTGTTCAGCAAAATCACATTATCTGATTTTAAATTACTTAAATTTCTAAAGAAATTTATTTACAATTTTCAGAATTTTTAAGAAGTTAACTGGCTTTAATGAACTCAGTAAAATATTATTAATGCTGTTATTATTAAGGGGGTTTTATCGGCTAAATATTATTTTATAAGCTCTTTACTCTCGCCGTAGACCCACAAAATAACTACAGAATTCTGATATGCAATTTTTAGGATCGCAATGCTTTTTTTTCAAAGCCGTATTTTCTGTTATATTTGAGAACAGTTTCAAACTTGCTCATAATCTGTAAAATAAAAATCGGAAAATATACCTACAATGTACTTTACTAATCTGGGATACCTCGCCTAGCAAGGGTTTCTTGCAACCTACAGAGAGTGCATCTGATAGCATCTATCACGCAAGATGATGAATCCTTGATTTTGAAATGTATCAAGGTTTTTTGAGAAAATTTAGAGAAAAAAATATATTTCTCAAATTTACGATTTCATTTTTAATTCTCATGAAAACGATTAAAAAAATTTATTTTTGACATGCATAAACTGAAAAACTCACTGTAAAAAATTCGGTAAAAAATGTTTTTAAAGCAATTTAATTTCACATAAAAATTCCCAATTTCCGCCCTCAATTTAATACAACGAAACCAAAGATCTGGTGCAAAAACTCATTGGCTATCATGCAAGATTAACTGGCAAAACTATAAAAGAAGAACACGAGCGATTTTGCGTTAATTTTCTAAAGTGATGAACTTTCTTTTTACTTAGAAATTATTTGATGCTTCATACTTGCATGATTACTAATAAAATGAGCAGTTAAACGTCAAAATGATATGTGGCCCCAATATTAGTATCAATAAAAAAATATTATGAAAGCAAAGATCTTATTTTGTCACTTTTTGCATCCTCTAAAAGCACATTTCGCAAGCAGGAGCTCATTTATGCGATAGTCACAATGTGGAAAAAATTATGTCAAATCGCCTACAGTGGGTCGACCTTAAAATCCCAAATACATTTGAGCTTGAAACAGATTAATATATCAAATTTTTATCGGAAAAATTGAGTTCTCAAATGGCGGCTCTGGGCTGCCATCAAATAACCACGATCTGTCAGCTGAGGGCCCGTAATCCATATCCTTTTTCGAACGGAACTCCATCTCAAAAACGCTTACTATCTCTATAGCGCGTGTTCGAATCCCACTNGGGATTCACTTTTCATCAAAATTGAATTGAAAACATAAAACCTCCCTTTATCGGCCTTCGGTCATTGAAATTACACTCTGCACTAGAATATAAAAATGAAACAAAAGTTTTTGGGTCATTTTAAGCCATTTTTGGAAAAATTGTACCAAGATTTTTTTTCTCCTCATTTACTTATTTATCGGTCACATGGGTCATTTGGGGCCTTTTAAAATCGGTCCTGACCGACCGCGGCCACTCTTATAGAAGCCAAGTCAAGTCAAGCCACCAAAGTCAAGCCTGGCTTGCCGAGGCCTGCTCTGGGCTGCCATCAAATAACCACGATCTGTCAGCTGAGGGCCCGTAATCCATATGAACTTGATGTAATATAACATTATATCAAATCGGATATTTTTATAAAACTTATCATAGAACTTATTTGGTAAATATATTTCGTGAAACAAGAAAGTGCTCTAGCTTGCAGGTACTTGAAATCAGTTATCAGAGCTGAATATGTAAATACGGATGCAGATACCTTGAACCAGGGTCCCTGGTCCAGGGATCGGCAGAAGCTGGACGACTGGAAGATGTAGAGTTCCTAAAAATTGATAAATCCGAAGATATGCAGAATTTTTGACAAATATGAATTGTTTAATAATTACATCATCAATACAAATTATACTGTTATCCAAGCCAGATTATTTCATGAAACTGTTCCTGATCAAAAAATATGATAAATTTTTGACAGCTGGCAGCCAATATCGCTGATTTTTTTGGCCTCCCCTGTATAAAATTTACTAGAGAGCGTTCAAAAATATGTGCGCTTATGCGGCATATATCCCCTATTCACACTTTTGTTAATATCCCGGCCCTNAATTGTTTAATAATTACATCATCAATACAAATTATACTGTTATCCAAGCCAGATTATTTCATGAAACTGTTCCCGATCAAAAAATATGATAAATTTTTGACAACTGGCAGCCAATATCGCCGATTTTTTTGGCCTCCCCTGTATAAAATTTACTAGAGAGCGTTCAAAAATATGTGCGCTTATGCGGCATATGATATGCCCCTTTCACACTATGAGTAAGATTTGGTCCGTGTCGCGTGAGCGTAGTTGATTATCTAGTACAATAGACCAAATCTTACTCATAGCGTGAAAGGGGGATATCCTTTTCCCAACGGAACTCCATCTCAAAAAC
>SCLH01001357.1:114932-127230 GCA_004367855.1 Oikopleura vanhoeffeni
CCGATTCGATGTTCATCACCCCTAGGGCTTGTTAAATTCCGAAAATGACGTTTTATGCATTTGCACAGAAAAATCCTTGTATCAAAACGTCGAAAAAACACTCTTTTTAAATCTTCCTAATGTGTGTTTCAGAAATGTCCAGTCTGCATTTTTCTAACTGTACTGCGTCTGAAATCCCAAAAATCACTAACACCACCCCCTTAAGTTATATAAGGAAATAAACTGTGATTTTAATTAATGGTCTTCAAGCTGGTTAGCAGGCAGGTGAGCTGCTTCCTTCATGTGGGTTAATTCAAAGCAGAAGGCCGGGCCAGCACTGAGTATCATTCTGTGAGTATAAGGTTCTAGGAGGTGGAGAGGTACTTTTCGGAGGCTATATGGATTACCGGACCTCAGAGTAAAAATCCTAGATATTTGAATGATACAAACAACGCAAGNATCATTACTTTGAAGGTATTTCAAGTGAAAAAATCATTCAGGAAAAAGTTTTTCATGAAGAAAAAAGTGTACCCAAATCTTGATCTGTCGCTTATCACCGAACGCACAAGGGATCGCCCTGACCACCCCCTTATAAAATTTTTACGCTGCAACTTGTTTAAAAAAGTCGAATTGTTAAAAAGTATTTATCTTCCTGTCAAGTAAGACAATATCAATTATTATTAATCTGCTTTGGCATCTAGTGGTACAAATTAATAGCTCTTCGTTAATTACCTACATATCAAACGTCCTGAGTCACACCTATGACTCCTGACACCCCTATGAATTGAACAATTTTATCAGGACGTTTGAGAAAAGTTGTCAGGACGGTTTGGGAACCGTGCAGGACGTTTGAGAAACTGTCAGGACAGTTTGTCACTTTACACTTTTTTTTTGGTCCATTTTCCTTTGAAAATTAAGTTTTTTTTAAGGTTTTTTATTTGCAACTTATAGGGGGTGGTGTAACACTACTCGGTGTTTAGTGGAATTTTTTTGGGATTTCAGAGGCTTCGTCTAGCGGTTAAGACAAATTCCAGACCTTCGACATTTTTATTTTTGAAACATAGCATAGAAAGATCTAATTGTTTGATCTCATGATTCCCCATTTGACAAGGTTAGTACCAACCTCCCACCAACCATTTGTGTGTTAACCGCGCGGTTAAACACGAGTCCCTCAGCGTAGAAATCCGGAAAAATTGTCTGATATTTTAGTGAAAATCGGTTTGTTTTTTTCGATTTTTGCCTCAGAAGTCAGCAATCTAGTTGAATGTGCCAAGAAAGGGTGTTTTTTGACGTTTTGATACAAGGCTTTTTTCCGAGTGGAAATGCACCGAAACGTCCAATGTTCGGAATAAAACAAGCCAAGGGTTGATGAACATCGGAATCGGTCGTACTTTTTTTGAATTTCGCACCTGATCGGCTGTAAATCGACAAAAAAGTGCGCGAAATGACAATTTTGGAAAATAAAAGTGATAATTAGAATTTAAATGTCATCAAAATATTCCTTGGGTATGATTTGCTGGAAACGATATTAGCAACTATGGTCTGATTCAACACAATATTTCACCCCGAAGACTTGCCCAATTGGTCAGCCAACCTGTCGACAGTTTTAAATTTATTTTCCTTTAACTCATGAAAAAAATATTTCTTTCGAATGTGCTAAAATTTCGTTTTTTTCGAACTTTTTTCAAAAATTTTAAATATTTCGATTTGACTTAAAAATCGTAATAAATTTAATACTTAATAAAATTTCAACGGTCGACAGGACCGTATTTTAGAAGCTCCTAATTAATTAAAAAATAGAAAATAAATTTACTGGTAATTTTAGACAAGTAACTTACAAACGCGCGTTTTTTGAGTGTTTTTTCAAAAGACGATTTTAATAAAGGTAAAAATAATCAATCTGAAGAATTCAGATTAAACAAAGCAAGCTGAAAAAGTGGCAACTTGTGTTCGAAAAATTTTTTATTCGAAATTGAAGTGGCAAAATAAGTTTTCCCATCAAGCAAAAAAAAATTGAAAAAAGTGCAATTTGTCAAAATGCACCCGATGCCGCTTAAACAAAACAATCGGTTCATTATATTTTCAAGAACATGGACAGAATTGAAAAAAATGATGAAAAATTAATCAATTAATAATCAAAGTTTTTTCCACAAAAATATTTTTTTTCGCAAAATCGAAAAGTGTCAGGACGTATTGGTAAAAATCTATATCAAATTGAAATTTTTGTCAGGACGTTTGAGAAACGTCAGGACGTTTAAGTAAATTTTAGGCTCGTTTTAGAGGAACGTTTGTCTGTCTAGGCCGTTTGTTGTCAGGACGTTTGTTTGTGTCAGGACGTTTGTTGTCAGGACGTTTGAGTATGTGGTGTATTTGGTGCTCAGTATTTAATCGGAAGATTAAATTAATCAAATTAATTTACTATCAAATTGGTATTAAAATAGATTCATCAAATTAAATTAATTAAATGTTCGTATTAAAATGGTGTTTTGAACAACAAATGCTCAGCCTTTAAAGCTGTGCAAGGCCATTCTGGCGGCTGGGTTAATTTAAGTTGCCAGTCCAACTCGAGTTTTTTGCTAAAATGAATATTTTAAACATTGTATTATCAATAGTTGACATAATAAAATTTTAGCTTTCGATACTGATACAGCATTGACGCGGCAATGAAATCCAATGTATTTGAAATGTCTGACAATTTTATGTACGATAAAAGTATTATTTTTTTTTAATTTTTCGAATTGCAAAAAATAACAGTTTTAAGTTTTGATATTTCGGCGAAACGAAATAGCTATAATTCAAGAACTGGAAAAGTCAGGAAAACAACTGTAAGACCAAAAAATAGAGAATTGTAAAAACCCTAGGCATTTCAATAAATAATTAATTCTAGTTTATTTTGCTATATAAACCAGGGCACTTTAAGAAAAATAACTGCCAATCGGCACTGTCAGAGAACACGAGTTAAAAGAAATTTCATATTCTCGAATGTATTATAAATTCCAGAAAGTTTATGGAAATTGTACATTCTGAACAAAATTACTTTGCTTCAAATGGCGTTGCGTCATATCCATAAGTGGTGTATTTAGTCATTTTGTGAACAAATGTTACGTCAAGAGTGTACATCCCCTTCGTTAAGAGTTTCGTTAAATTGAACGGTCAAGCGGTAAACCAAATAATAAATCGGCAGATAAGACATTATTATACTAACAATTTTTCGTTTAGAAATTGTGAGAGATATGTATTAGAGATGTAGCATTATGATAGGAGCTTGCACAAATTGGCACTTTTGCTGAAGGGGTTCTTTGAGTATGATAATAAAGGGTAATTTTAGATTAAGAATTTGAACTTGGGATGACTTCAGCCAAAATTTTCAAACGCGTATATAAAAGATTGCTTGGAAATAAATTGGTACTTCACATGCACTTTCGTTAAAATTTTCATTATTTTTTGTGTAATTTATTTTTATTATAAATAAATATATATATATGATTTATACATTATTCGAGTGGAACGGACGCTATATGGATTACCGGACCTCAAAGTACAAATCCTAAATATTTGAATGATACAAACAACGCAAGAAATTTAATGCACCCAATCAAAAACCCTTGATTGCGGAATAGGGCCGATTTCATTGGGCAGGTTGAGAAAGGATCAACCAATCAAAATGCTCAGATTTCGCATTTTTCAAATATTTAGGATTTGTACTCTGAGGTCCGGTAATCCAATATATCATTTCATATTCGAATTCTTGCAACACACGAAAGTTTCCCTTATTTTTATATTCAAGAATTTTGGTGAGTTTTAGAAATTGCCTCATCAGACCGGAAATGCATGATTTGGATGCAATTTCTCTGTTTTATGCAGTTAAAACAGCAACTGGAACCCAGATAATAAATCTACAAATATACTTATAAGGGTTACTTTCGGAGTTATAAAATATTTTGACATTATTTATTTTGGTACCCGGCACCACCTGCTGGTGTAATTGGCGGTCAAAATTTTAAATTGACGATTCGAGAAGGTGCGCATTGCGCGCAAAAATTTCATTAAGTACAAATTGTGGCCCGTGAAATTCTAGCGAAGATAGGCAGATAAAAAAGTTCCAGCAACTGAAACTGAATTGATTTTCTCGAAAAAAATTTTCCGCCGAAAATGCGTATCGATGGTTAAATTTTCCACCAAATTACTTAAATTGTTCTTCAAACTTATTCAAAAGTTATTTATTCTGTTTAAATCAAAATTTTGTTGCGATCGCGATCTTGTCGTTTTTAATTAAGAACAATCAATATTTATCTCTTTTTCATCGAGTTTGAACCCAGAAACTAGAGTAAAAATTAGGCACCATAAAAATTAATCTCAAAATCCAGATTCATATTTTTTGATATCTGCGCATCCCAGCCATGTTTCATAGTTAGCCAATACTAGTGTGTTTCAAAACACTCAGATGCAGGTGGGTAATATAACATCGCGTGCAGGTGGGGGTTAAGGGAGTACCTCACGCCATTCACTGATTTTTAAACATCTGGGCTCAATAAAAGGCCCCTGGGTGTCATGATTTGATAATCGGAAGATATTTGTCTGAATTTTTCGAAAAAAACAACAAAAATTACTTGAAAATATTTCATTGGACAAGATTTGATAATCAGAAAATATTTGTCTAAATATTTCAAAAAAAAAAAATGACTTGAAAATACTTTATTGCCAATAAATTATTGGACAAGATGAATCTATAGTAAGTTAAAGTCTTAGCCAGATCAATCTTATGCACGATAATATCAACGAGGAAATATAGCAATTCGAATAAATTCCTATCATTTATATTCTCTCCATTATATTCAATTATTTGGGTGCCTCTCACAACGTGCCTTCACGACAATAATCAGAAAGAACGCCTTCCTAAAATTCCTAGTTTTTAGTTCCAAAATTCTTGCTCGAAATTTCTTTCTGAAGACAAACTTAACTTTTTAGACAAAAACTTTTCTTCATAAGTGCCCAGTTTCAATATCTTTTTCACAACGGAACTTCATCTCAAAAACGTTAAGTATCTCTATAGCGCGTGTTCGAATCCCACTGATGTTGTCTAAGTGATTGTCTTAGTGATTGCTTGACTGATTACACACCGATCAAATTTATCGGTCCCAATATCAAGCATCATTGCCTATAATCATACTCAAGACAATCAGTAAGACAACATTAGTGGGATTCGAACACACGCTATAAAGATAGTAAACGTTTTTGAGATGGAGTTCGTTGGGAAAAGGATATAGGTGACAAACGTGGACAGCCTTACTACGCTGCTATCGGTCCAATATAATTATTTGAAGTTCGTCCGCCAATCTAAGGTCATACAAGATAAATGATAAAATAGTTTTATTGCAGATAAATTTTGAAAAAATTATTGTTTTTCATGTGAATCCATCATAATTCTAATTATGTTAGAACACGGTATTTTGGGGCTTATCGACTGATAACGATTATCAATAGAAATTTTAACATATTTTCTTCTTATACCTGTACTTTTACATTCTGTATTTGGCTTCGTGGAAAAAGACAGTTTCTAGTAATTCAAAATTAATGTGAAACTTTTACAATCCAATTTTTGACCTTATGTCCGGACGCGCCGTAAAAACGTAATTCATGCAGTGACCTCTGTGAGGCACGTAACGAATCAAAATTAAATCAGAAAGTGATCAAACCGAAATTAAGTAACAATTGAAAAAGATTTACAGAAAATTTTACAGAACTACAAGTTTTTGATTAGAAAATTTTGGAAATATTTGCTCATTTTATATCGAAAATTTTCAAAATTAATTTATTTGAAATATTCACAAAAGTCAAGTGAGAATCGCCTTTATAATTTTATGGTATCTCTCAGTTTCTGGGTGGTTTCTTAGTATAACCAATTAAATGGTCACGAAATATCCATTTTGAAACTAAACCAAACAAGTCCGGCAGCAAAGTTCAGCGCCATTTGGCACAATAATTAATAAAATTTCACCAAGATTGATAATATGAATAAGATTTCGGTGGACTTGTTTAGTATTTTTATTTCTAGTGCTAGTTCTCGTTTGAGTTCTCCTAGAAGTTCTAGGCTAAAAGGTTTAGCCTAGAACTTCTAGGAGAACTCAAACGAGAACTAGCACTAGAAATAAAAGTACTAGACAAGTTCACCGAAATCTTATTCATATTATCAGCTTTTTTAGCCTAAAACCCATTTCATTTCATTTTATACTTTCTCTTAATAAAACTCGATTAAACGTCAGATTATTTTGCGAAAAAAAATCCTTTCTCTGACTTTTGCCATTTTTAGGCATTTTATGTCAGTATCTGAAGTTTATAAATATAAACTTTAAAAGAAATTATTTTTTTCAGAAACAATAAAGATTTTTAAATTAACTTTCTGTGGACAATAAAAATGATTGAAAATTTTAATCATTTTTATTGTCCACAGAAAGTTTGGGTAAAAAGTTTTAAACATATCCCTTTACGAGGAAGGTAGATATTTTCTAATTTGGTCCAGTACATTCGTACTACTTAACGTACATAATGTACTAGACCAAACTAGAAAATATCTACCTTCCTCGTAATAGGATATCCAAATGTATAAACCTAATGAAGAAAAATCGGGATTGTGAAGTTTTATGGGAAAAAATCAATTTTTTTTTTATAAAAATGCAGCATTTTAAATGCTGTTGAATTTGTCATAATGTTGAATCTTCAATCGTTTCACTTAGATAGAGCAAATCTCAATTTTGCCAAAGTTTTCTCGGACAGCTTCTTTGTTGAATTATTCCAATGATTCACCAACTTAATGACCATATTATTCTCTGGGAACTATTTTGTGATAACCTCGACGTCAAATTCAGCAGGTTTCGGCGTGACTTTTTCTGATTTCAACTGATAAAAACTTTGAGAGAATTTTGACCTTCCGCTCCACGACAGATGCGATTGTAAAACATTTCAGGTGTCAAATCAGTCAAAAACGAATGTTTAAAAATGTAAAAGAAAACTCGATTTTAGGAACTGTGATTTTAGGAACTCTGAAAAAGTTGTCGTGCCTGTCGAAATGTCCCTAAAAAATTGTTTTTTTGCAAAATTTTCGTCCAAAGTAATGTTTTTCTAAAAGACGCGTCATTAATTTCATGACATTTGAAGTAATATTTCAGATTATTCTAGAAAATTCAAATTCTAGAATAAATTTTCAATTCCATTTTCATCATTTTGTAAACCGGATATTCATTAACTAGAAGATGAAAATTTTTAGCTAACGACTATAGACCATAGTCAGCTAAAAATTCCGAAAAAATGATTTCAACTTCCGGTTTTTTAAATGATGTAAAATTAATTGAAAAATTACAGTTTATAGATTTCCACTACCAGAAATACCAGGGCGATCATAACATTTATTCGAGCCCATTTTTCTCAAAATCGCAAGTGTCATACTGTGTTTTTAGCCAGTGCTTTTGTATGTTGCAAACGGAATGAAAAAAGATACCGTCTCACTGAAAGCACTTTAGTGTGACTGAAAATCGCATTTATTACATCATCACAAATTATTTGTAGAAAAACTTCGGTCATCTAAGTAGAAAAACAACTAATTCAAATGTATCATAACGTCAGCAAGGGAGTAATTACTAATTAGTCTTTGAAGTAGAACGCTTAAATATACGAGATTAGTAGCGAAGGTTATTTCAAATAACTTATTTGTCATTAAAAAGGATGTTCAAAAAATAATTGAAGAATCAATTTGCTGATAGTGACACTTTTTTTTGTATATTTAGATAGATTTAATTTGTATGATTTAGCATAAATGTCTGGCTTTATTTGTTTATCTTCATTGTAAATTACTGGTTTTATAGAGCGTTTTCAAATTGACCATAATGGGCGGATGTACAAATTATTATAATTTATTATTCATGAAAACAAGACCTCCAATGGACCCAGTGTTTTGACTTGGTGAAAAAATTTTTGCTGAGTTTATATCGACGATAATACCTATTCGTCGTTTTCAACTTTTTAATGATATGACCAACTTTTGTAATTTTTCAATTATCAGAATTTTATTGTTTTAGAAAAGTTTGAGGTCGAATTTAAATTAACGAATTTCTAAAATTTTGAAGAAAATTCAAAAAATTTTTGCATTTCTTGTTTAATTGTTTTTTCACTTATTTACACTTCAAATTACAAAAAAACCTTAATAATGACCACAGTGGTCAGACCACTTAAAATTATTTCATTCATGGAGTTTACCATTATGTAATACCATACTATTGAGACTCAATAATTGAGTATAAAATTTTCGAAATTCAGTTATTTTGAACGTACGTTATAAATTTCATGCAATTAAACATCAATAATGCGACATAAAACCTTATCAATCCGAACAACGAAATTTTGTGATTTTCTTTTAATTTTTAGAATTGTAATTTATCCAGCCAACAATTTGTAAAGGATGAAAAGCGGACAGAAATTCATAACGAACATCAATTGATATGGATTACCGACCTTTAGAGAACAGATCCTGAATATTTAAAAAAATGCAGAATCTGAGCATTTGATTGGTTAACTCCGTCCAAATCTGACCAATGAAATCGGTCTATTCTGCAATCCAAGGTTTGATTGGGTGCTAATATCCCGCGTTTCTAATTATCCCTGCTGCGCCTTTCTGGACAAGCGTCATGTTATGAAAGAGGCGTTTGTCCAAAAAGGCGCAGCAGGGATAATTTTCGATATATGGATCACCCGCCCTCAGAGTACAAATGTTAAATATTTGAAAAATGCGGAATCTGAGCATTTGATTGGTTGATCCTTTCTTAATCTGACCAATGAAATCGGCTTATCCCGCAATCAACGGTTTTGATTGGGTGCTAATATCTTGCGTTGTTTGTATCATTCAAATATTTAGGATTTGTACTCTGAGGGCGGGTAATCCATATAAACTAAAACCCTCGATTATGATTGGTTTAGATTTCAACCAATCCGAATTTAGCTGAAATCTCAAATTATCAAAAAAACATAGGCGTGATCAGCGCAAAATTTCACGTAAAATGTTAAATCTCAAATTTTGATGCATTAAAATATGCACGAGCCTAGAACTAATTCGCTGGTTATCCGTGATTTTGGGTCCTCTGACTATCACGGCCTTTAACTCCAACACTCAGATTTGGGCTACGAGATACGTAATAATTTATATTATTCTACTATAGTTTTGTAATTTTGTCCGGAGTCTATGAGTTAAGACAAGTTTTTTTCTCTAATTTTCACGTAATAATGACCCAATTCCAAAAATTGTATTTAAATTGAAAGCTCCGCTTGGCAAGTAGCTATTTTTGCATATCTACTCCTCAAATTAGTATAGTACTCAAGAGATAAGCACGTTTTTTCTCAAGTTAACTCAGTTCCGTTTGGAAACAAGAAAATGCGAGTATTCCAGCTATTCTTCAAGAAGTCTGCTTACAAAGATACTGTCAAGTTTGAAATTTAAATGCCCTTAAAGGTCGTTAATAACGACTCGTTATTCAAAATAAGAAAAACCGGTCAGTTGTGAAATTAATAGATTATTTATTTCGAAATGTATAAGACCTGAAAAAGAGCTAAGGAGTTCGTGCGCGAATAGTTTCTGCCTAAAATTTTGGTCCCGACTAATTCGGCCGAAAAAATATAATAAACGTGATCTATTTTTGATGAATTATATAGTCTTTCTCCTTGCTAACCTGCACACCAAATTCGCTAATTTTTCATCGGCGAACTGAAAATTCATAAGATCTAAGTCTTGCTCCATCAATTTATTTTCATGTGGTACATTAGATAACTTGAAAACAACTTCGGGGTGAACTGGGATAGCTTCGCAAATACCACCAAAAGATTTCTTGTAGTCAAATTTCTAATAAAAATTTTACAAACTATAGGTCAATTATGACAACGCTTAACTAAATACCAGTATTTGCTCTCTAGCTCTTTTTGAACACATAATTAACTCCTGATTTGTCATATTTGGATTAAAAAATCGACAACGACGAATAGACTATTTCGAAATATTTTTGTGGTATTTTCAGAGCGATATCCCTTTATCACACTTTGGTTAGAAAATGATGTTGGTAGAATATTCCAGTATAAATTATACTCCGTATAAATTATACTCCGTATAAATGATACTCCGTATAAATTATACTCCAGTATAAAATTAATACTGGAGTATAATTTATACGGAGTATAATTTATACTGGAATATTCTACCAACGTCATTTTCTAACCAAAGTGTGATAAAGGGATATCGCTCTGAAAATACCACAAAACTATTCCGAAATAGTCTATTCGTCGTTATACTGTATAATTTAGACTTGAAAAATCTTCTGACGTCATTTTCAAACCGAAGTGTGATAAAGTGATTTAATCGAGGAAAAACGAGCATTCTGAGTAAAAGGCGGCGAATTAATCCGAATTAATTCGGCTTTTGAAAACGACTCATCTGATTAAGTTTTTAGATAGCTCAAACTGAGCAAAAATATTTAGAGAAAAATAAATTAGCAAAAAATGGTCCGAATCAGACTATTGATGAGACAATTTTTTAAAAAACTGATAATTTAATAATTTCAGTAATCTCAGAAAAAAATTGAAAAATGGTCCGATTCGGACCAATTCTTTTTTATGATAATATTTACTAGATATGTGTGCTCAGTTTTAGCTATTTAAAAACTTAATCAGATGAGTTGTTTTCAAAAGCCAGATTAATTCGGATTAATTCGCCGCCTTTGACTCAGAATGCTCGTTCTTCGTCGATAAAAGATATGAGTTCACTCGGAAATTGCTCTGGGGTTATCCAGTACCAAATAAATATTTCTTTGTATATTTTTCAGGAATCTGACAGACTATTTCTATGCACTTTTTTGATACAAATTTTGTAATATACTTTCCATTCAATCTGTCATCGTGCAATTAGAATTTCATATTGGAATTTCAGAAATGGAATTTAAAATCAAGTGCTCGTCATGGCAAATGATTACCTTCTAAAATGTCTTCCAAGGTAGTTTTGATTTATCGGGCGATCCAACTTTTGGATTCCGAAATATCTTCAATGAATTTTAATGGCCCAAAGTTTAACCATCTAATAAACATGCGTGATAATTAAGGGAGTGGCCGACAAGCAACGAGCGTACAAATCCTGTGAAAAATGAATATTTTCGTCGGTTGGTTTTAACTTGGTGAGCACATTTTTGTTAAAATATTTACTATCGCATCTTTTATTTTCAAAGATTCTTATCTTTTTTTACTCATTCTCAAAGTTATGACAGAAAATTTCATAAAATATTAAAATTTTCGGATTAAATCTTCAGGACAAATATGTTTGTGAAAATATTTTTAAAGTTTATCTACCTTGGTAGTTATTTTGGCTTATTATGAGTTCTTTTTTTTGGAAACTGAACAATTAAATCGAAATATTTTTATAACGGCCTTCGGCTGATTTGTAGCTCATTTTCTAAAACATTATGCGAGATATTTGATATCAAATATGTCGTTTATATATATGAGGCTTCGATGGCGGTAGAGAAATTACTAGACTCGCTTTATCAGCTCTGAGTCTTCGTTTCACTTTAATCAGTTAATAATAATAGAATTCGGTTTGCTTATAGCTATTTAAATATTTTTGACAAGTGTATAATATTCTGGATTATGTTGTGAATTCGATTCTTCTATCCTGAGATTATCGGGAGTAAGCGTATAATTCCAGACTTCACTCGAAAAAAAACCTTTATTTTGCCTTAAGGGTATCCCTGCTCCTAATTTGACATATTCTCGATGAAATATTAGCAAAACACGGCTTCAAGGATATTATTCAGATTAGCCAGTTTGTAGAACTAGCCTTCAACTTGCGTAAAAAATATGCCAAAACTTTTTTGTATGACCACACTCCTTCACATGTAAGCGACACAAGTGGACCTAAGTCAAAACGGTAAATCTATCTCCTCCCAGGTTGTATTTTGAAATAAACCTAAATTTTGACATAATCTGTATAATTAGTATTTTGAACTTCTGAGCAGCGTTTTTGTCGATAAGTGCTATATTTTTTCTAGAACATGCGATAAACCACCGTTTTTTGAACTTTAGTCATCGAAAAATCTATCTCCTCCTAGGTTAAATTTCAAAATTCACTCAAATTTTTGCACAAGGTAGCTCGAAACAAATAGAAACTTCTGAGGAGCCGTTTTTTTCAATTTCGATCCCAAACAAAAAATATGAATTTTTCAAGGTCACGTGAAAAAATTTCCGAAAAAAAATGTGCTTCAATTTTTTCGAAAGTAGGCTCAAAAGAAAGCTGGGA
>SCLH01001357.1:129376-153273 GCA_004367855.1 Oikopleura vanhoeffeni
CCGCGACCCGGCTTTTTTGCAAAACTTTTCAATGGTGTAGATCTCTGATACCATTTGTGTATATGATCCTTTTTTAAAATATCTTTTTAAAAAAGCGCAAACTTTGACTTTTGTCTCCTGTCTCCTTCAAGTGCAATTGTATCTTGTTCGATCAAATTTCAGGAAACATTACCTCTAAATACCTCTTTCTATGTCCCACGTGATCCGTCACGGTGATCTTTACATAGTCCTATGATATTCTTGTTGTAGTTGTCTTGGAATTTCAGTTAAAATGATCAACCCACCGGCTTGAGTGGTTTTTTGTCTTGTGAAATATTCCAAATTTGATTGATGTTCGAATTGCACGTTCTAGCAGCACTGCTTTGTTGTGCGTGTGATGCGAGTAAGATAATGATAATTGTACTGGCAATAAAGCATGCTGACATGTTTTATAGAAATTCAGGACTTCATTCAAAAATCACACTTGTGTGGCCATTCATGTCGAGCAATTACTGATCTTTTGCCGTGCGCCAGTTTTCTCGCAGTCTTCGTTTCCAATTCTGAGCCAGACCTTGTTGAACAAAACAATGCAATACTAACCAGACGTAGTTTTAGTTTGAATTCTACCTAGATACTTTCGTGAAGATGCCACAAGTGTATTTGGTATAATCATCATGGAAGATGTTTTTATTTCGGCGAACGTTAAATTTTTTCGCCGTGGTTAATGTAGTCGGTCAGTTGGAGTGACATTTTTTGATGATATTTCTGAATTTCACTCTGTGAATGATTCCAGGTTGAGCCAAATCTCTATAAAAATTTTTATGTGGAAGCTCTCTTGATAATCTGATTCTGGATTAATCTGATGGTTTCACGCGGGAATGGAGTTGAGTCACTAGATTTTTCTTTTCTTTCTCCTTAAGTTTCGTTGATCGAGTTCATTTTTTTCCACAGCTTTTATTTTGCCCTTTTTTGCTTCGATTATTCTGAACATTTTTCAGTAAATCAGCTTGTCGTATTGCTACGGTATTCCAGTTTATAGATAATTGAGAAATAATACGAAAAGATGTTTCGCTTCTTATACTCCGAATATTCTGATTGGTTCTGGATGAATACATAATATAAACTGATGTTTTTCGGAGAGTGACTGTATCAGTAATGACGCCTTGTTTAAATTGACCATTGATCCAAATTCACGCAAGAAGGAGCTGCTGTTGCAAGATAATTTGACGACTTTAAACAAGAATAATCAAGCAATGAAGCTTATATTTCGAAATTGGACCCTTCTTGAATATATTCTTGAAGACTAGAATAATAGATATTTTTCGGTTGCGTGCTATCACAGGAAAATAAGTTTTGGAAATGTCGCACATTCGATACTTCACACTCATTTTGGTCATCCAAATAAGCAACGTAGTTTCCATTTAATGATCAATAAATTCAAATAGGAGTTCCTTGGTGATATTGACTGAAATTCAAATCTCGGTTCGAAATCATTCCAGAATAATCTGCGATAACAATAAATAACATTACCATTGGGCATCCTTATAAATTGTGTATTTACAATTGTTTCACAATTCAGTTTTACCAACACAGAACCTCCAGAACTATTATCCGAAACGGTGTTTGTAATAAATGTATAACCAATATCGAGAGCTTCTATAATTCGTGGCATTCTCTGGATACAATTTCAAATAAATGAACGATTTATCAATTTGAAAGTATATAGAGATAAATGACCTATCAAATTACTCAATTCTGTCGATAATCATTCGTGGATTGTTAATGCGGCGTTCAAAACGTCGTTTCGGCCTGGCGTTTCAAAACGAGTAGTTCGTGCGTCTCAAAACGATCCCATGTCGTGCGTTCAAACGAATCAGTCTCGTGCGTGTCCAAAACGATCAGGTCGTTGCGTTCCAAAACGGTCGGCGTGGGCCGTTAATAATGATTAGCCGCGATTGCAGATCGTACCTTCGCTCATTACCAAAACCCTATATTTCCATCGTAATGTGAGTCATTCAATAAACTTTACTTATTAGTTGTCAAAACACCTACGTTTTCAAAGTATAACGAAGAAACAGAAACTCAAATTAATTACTCGTTATGGATTTTTCCGACGATCCAGGAGACATTTAATCAAAAAGTTTATCCAACACGTGAATAATGAGAACCTCTGGAGTTTCCGCATCCCGCCAAATGTCTTAAAGCTAATCTAGTGCTCTTTCGAACGTCATGCTTAGATTGTATGCGTTTAAAATTCCGCAGACTTCGGGGACTAATTGTCACCTGAAAATTTGCTAGCGTCACGAAAGGCAAATTCAGTTCTTTAGAGATACGATCATGGCGATGCAGGTTAACGCGAAATTGAGCAGATGATACTTCCTGGCTACGTTATTTTCAAAACATTACGAAGTTTTTCGGTTTGCCTTATCATGCGCTAGCGGATAATCATTGGTTTATTTGACACATGCAAATGATACGTTGAAGACCTTCAAGGAAAATTCAGATATGTGCACATAGAGTAGCGCGAAGGAAGATCTGCTGGTGTGAATGAGGAGCCATGTGTATGAGATCGTTATCCGATCGATTCATCCATTTTTAGTTTGGCAACGGCATTTACAACTAAAACTCGCAACTTGACGATTAGTTTCGAGAGATCAAACAGTAAATTTTCGATTAAAACAAACAAGAAGTCGGAAGGTTTAGCCGGAATCATTACTCTTGAAGATCCATTTTATAGTTCCTCTTTACAAATGACTTACAAGATGCATCATATCTGAGGCAAGAGGCTATTTTCTGAATTCCACATTAAATTGAAATGAATGATTACGTCACTCAATAGGTTCAACATTCCCAAGATCGACCCAAATGACGTATTATCGACATGTCTATCTATCTGGTCCCACTTCCAACAAAACCTTTTGTTTGGCGGGATCATGTCGGATTCTAAATACTATGCAGAGGATCTGAATGATCATTCTTACGTCAACATTTTTACCTCGGGCATCTTTGAAAACAAGACTCTTTCATTGGATGGAAAAATTGGTGGCCGTCGAGTGGATTTCTATATTAACGAGTGAAAATGCTGTTTCCTATACCCTTACCACAGATTTGATGAATACAAATAGATATTCGTTGAAACTGTTTACCTTGTACAACTTGCGTTCTAGGGATTTTAAAACACTATCATTTTCTCAACTCTTCGACTCTTGCTAGGACTTCTGCTGGATCATTAACATTTTGACCTTTGATTTCGAGAAAACACCAAATAAAGATCTCGTTTTGATAACATGTGGGATTTTCGAACGTTACAATTGAAATCGATAATTTTTCGAAATTTTTAAATAACATAATAAGGTTTGAAACTCTTTTAGTTTTTTCCTCTCTAACTTTTTCAAAGATTTGGATATTAATGAATGTTCACTTGTTTACTGTACAACTCTTATTTTTGAATAAAAAGTAAACAATGTTATTGTGTTAAAGTGTTAAATTGTTGTCGTTGTTATTGCAGCGAGTGTTATATTGTTGCCAAAGTTGTCTTAAAAGTGCTAAAACATAGAAAAAAATTGGTGTGCAAAAATCCAATCTTCAAGAAAACAATAGCACCATTTAAAAGTTGCACTTCGTGCATCTTTTTTTATAGCAACAACACCTTTCTTCGAGGTGTTATTTTCAACTTAATGTTTAAGCCCCATTTGAAAAGATTGTTTAGGGTTAGCACCGAAACTTTTATACAAGAAAGAATAAAAGATGCACCCTTAACTTGTTGCCCATTTGGAAGTTGCACTTCGTGTACTTATCCAGTTGCACCAAACACATTCTTCGAAGGTGTGAGGGTTAGCATCAAATCTCAGCAACACCAAATACACCTTCTTCGAAAGGTGTTAGGGTTAGCACCAAATGTTCCACACCAAATACACCTTCCTTCAAGGTGGTTAGGGTAGCACCAAATTTTTCCAACACCAACATACACGCTTCCGAGTGGTGTAAGGTTAGCACCAAATGTTCTAGGCGACCAAGTGCACCAAAATTAGTGCTCCGGCACAACACCATGATGTGGTTGGCTTAGGGCTAGAGCACCCACCTTGGTTGTTACACCAACACCAAATTGTCCAAAATTGGAACAGACGACTATACTACCTGACTATCACAAAAATGACGCCTATAACCCCGCGATTTTATTGGGAATTTTTCACCACCATAAAATTTTTATAAATTTAGTGCCGAATGGCACTTATCGAGTGTACCAGGCGCGCGCCTGACAGTAACGCTCGCTCTTAAACAATATTTTGCGATTCCCGAATAGTTCGAGACACTCGATAATCGGTGCTCGCGCAACAACTCATGTAGCTTTGACAATTTACCGAGAATTCTCTTAGATTTACACGCTCAAAATATTAAATAGTCTCATATGATATCCACTTTCTTCAATATTTCATGAGATTCGGAAACAACACGCGGTCTCGCACACATTAATAAATTCTTGGACAGTGATGTTGCGCGAACAAATCTTTCCCATACCGATATTTCCGCAAAAATTGCGATCAAAAGATTGAAATACAAGATTTTATGGCATTCTTTCCGAAACAGTCAACCCGCTAGTTGATCGGAACCGGGTATAACAGGCTTCATTCCACGACATATAGTTGCGGTCCTCTCCCTCAATGGAGAAGTAACAGGGTCCGTTGACACAGCTCGGTGTAACCATTCCATGGGTTTCCCGCGGGCGACAATTCGCTGGTAACTTCAGATTTACATTATGGTTTTTACCCAGCAAAAATGATGTGGACAAAAAATGCCGGAAATCTTTCATAAATAGCTTTGTGGAATGTTTTTTTTTGAAGTGTTTACTATTTCACAAAAATGAAAACTCAAAGCTCAAAATCTTTCCTGAAAGATGAATCAAAAATAATTTTATCAAGCTGGAACCATATTTTTATGCGGTTCAGCTAACCTATAATAAGCATAAAAATATTCCTGACTCTATTATTTTTCGGGAGTATAACCGACTCCGTCTGCTGAGCTTATGAACCCCCTTAAAGGTTGCCTAAGCCTGCACAGGCAGGTGTCAACTCTTGAATGCAAGAATTGTTTTTTTCGCAGCCTCAAAGCGAAATCCCCAATTTTTACCCGAGAATAACTCGGCGGTTACCAGGGACTCCTTATCACAAAATCATCTCCCCCTTGATGATACAAGGCAAATTGTCATTCCTATTTAAAAAATATAATTTGTGATGCTGCGGCATCCCCTCAAAACGATTATATATATTGTAAAATACAGAATTTCCGTTTTTATGCAGCGCAGTCGTGCCATGTCTGGATTCTGAGGCTTATTCAAGACAAACTTTAAGTTGATATTTATCATCATTTTTAAGTAGAGTGTAAAAACACGCGATTTCAGAGGAGCTTTCACGAAAGCCACAAGGAAACCAAAACGTTTTTAGGTAGGGAAATTATGCTTTTAAAATCAATCTCAATTTGTTGATATTTGATAATTATCATGTTAAAAATACTAACAAGTTTTAACACCACAACCACCTTAAATTTGTAAAATAAATTCATGGATTCAGGGGTGCGGTTGATAATTTTTCAAAATATTTGGAACACCTGAAGATTCAGTTTGCAAAAAATAAAATTTATTTTAGTTTAGAATTGTTATGACTTGATTCGCTTATGTTCTACCAAGCCCACAAAATGTTTTGCCATAATTGTAGGTTAAATTGGCTGAGTATTTCGAAATATTTTCAAGATTACCGAATTCCGGAATTATAATCCCTAGGAGTATAGGACTGGGAGTCCCGCTTACCAGGTTCTCATTTTGTTAACAAGTTAAGACTTTTAGACTAGGACTCATGGATCTTAACTTGTTAACAAAATGATAACTTGGTAAGAGGGACACAATTTTCGATTGAAAAACGGCTTGTTTCAGTACGATTTACAGGCGTTTTTCACCGCGATTGACGAATGATTTTAATTTTTGCGTAATATTTTTTGACCATTTTTAGAGTGTTTCGAATTTTTGAAATTTTTTTCCACAATAAAGCCAGAAAATTTAGTGAGTGAAGAATATTTTCTTCTGGTAAAATAGCATAGTGTTTCATCATTATGGAATTTTCTCTCTGATGCCACTTGTGGAAGTTTTTTAGATTGACAATTTAATTTCAATTTTTATATTCACTCTACTATGCGTTGTTTGGCACCTGATTGGTCAAACGGCAAAGATTCACAGCTGTAAAGCCTATTTGAATCATGTAGTAGTTTATTATTTTATGATTTTAAATTTTTTTGAAATTTTTACTCTTTTAACGACAAAAACCTCAAGCTTAGCAAATCCAACTCGAGCCAGATCCGAAGAACATTTGCTATCTAGTCAAGCCAAGCCAGAAATGGCTTGCCAAGGCCTATCACACTATGTTAACAAAACGGAAGTCATTTGTTTAATCGGTGTTCTTCGACGAGAGACAAAATTTGGTTTCCATAACAAAACTGACTTTTCACCGAAGAGTAGTTGGTGTATAAGTAGAGAGCGAACCGATAAACTTTTTAATCAAACCATAACTGTAGACAAATATTTTTTTAGTTTACAGGGAAAATATACCCAGAAGTAATCGATTTTGAGCAGAAAAAAAACTTTTTGAGCCCTTTAGTGGTCAGATGACGAGTCACTAAAATCATGCTTTAAATAATTGAACTCAAATTAAAGCGTATTTTTCTTAATTATTTTTGAATTATAAACACCACAGCCGTGCTCACAATAAAATTTGCTACATTTGCACACAAAAAATTTGGAAAGAAAGATGTTCGTTTTTCTACTAGAATTTTACTTCATGAATTTTTTCCCGTTTTTTGCTAAATCCCCTTATAGGGGACCCCTTTTTTAAAAGTTAGATTTTGGCCCGGTTTGCTCCCTATCCTTTTCCCAACAAAACTCGATCTCAAAAACGTTTAGTATCTCTATAGCGCGTGTTCGAATCCCACTAATGTTGTCTTACTGATTGTCTTGAGTCTGATTATAGGCAAGGGTACTTGATATTGGGACCGCTAAATTTAATCGGTGTGTAATCACTCAAGCAATCACTAAGACAATCGACAACATCAGTGGGATTCGAACAGCGCGCTATAGAGATAGTAAACGTTTTTTGAGATGAGTTTCGTTGGGAAAAGGCTATGTATAATGTTGATAGTCGGTATACGAAAACTTTGTCTCTTAATTTGCGAACTTTAGAAATTCAAATTTTCAAAACAGTTTTCAAGTTTAGGCTATAAGTGTTAGATAAGGATGTATATATATTCAAAATATCTTTAAAATTTTTCTAAAAAGAGTGAAAACTTCACAGATTACCGTTTCAACTGAGTGGAGACTATGTAACATTCAAATAGTTGATTAAGTGGACGATGGGGCGTTATATTGACACATGATTTCATTAAACACTTGTCGGTATTACGACGAAGATTCCAGGATAAGCTGAAGAATATTACTAATATAAAATATTGCGTAATCTGACAGTTTTTTCAAAGTTTGACTCGGGTCGGTTTTGTTTTTAAAAATTTTAAAATCAAAACGACCTAAAAGTCTTACCTTTTGCATGCCAGTTAACGCGACGGAGGTCTATAACGCAAGATCTATACATAAAGGAAGTTAATTTTTGCAGCATTCGAAATTTTGTTATCGGTTTCATTGCAGAAAAAAAAAATTCGGCCAAAATTTTTTTCCGAAATTTCGAATTCTCTCTAAGTATTTTATGCTTTAATTTTTGAACTGCTGCATCAAAAACTAAAATTTTTCTTGCTTAGTTAGCCAAAATTCAAGCTGCGAGAAAAAAAATCTAATTTTTTGAAAATTTTTTCAACAATTTCCTTAGATCGAGAAATTTGGGGTAACCGATGGAGGCCAATATCTCGAGATCTGTGCGAATTTCATCAAAATAGCAAATGGGTTCAGCCTGGTTTACTACATTATCTAGCGAAAGTTATAATTGATGCCAATCCACCCCTTCTAAACTTGTCGGAAACCAGTTCAATCTTGATGTAACTACCTTTAGCCCAGAAAATTCATCTTGATCACCTAAGAAATTAACAGTTGGTTAGAAATCATCGATTTTAACCACTTCAAGAGCCGATTTGAAGGATAAGCTTTCAAAAAACCAGGTGGATTTCAACCTGGCTAAATTTTGAAATAATCCATTCACAAACTATTGGCAAACAGTGATTAGGTTTTGAGATTGCTTAGCATGGTGTTTATGACGATTATTTTTAATTGAATTTGTCAAAATGACGATCCAGAAAATGATAAATTATTTACTGTAAATAATTCACAATTAAGAGAGTGGTCAACTCAAACTATTGAATTTATTATTTTTCTGTAAATTGTAAGACTTCTTTGATACTTCTTGAAAATTTTCAAGTCCATGGTTTCTCCAGGAACAACAAGACATCGAATAAAAAAAACTAAATATGAGTCATTTTGGTTTTCTTTTCATGCGTAGGTTTAAGCAAAACATAGGGAAAAAGGATGGAGAAGAAAACCCACGCAAAATATTTCTTTTTAACAAGCCTCGGAAAGTAGTCTCGTGCATTTCTAGCAGAAAAGTTCAAATTTTATTTGTTCTCACAATAAAGGTAAAACATTTTCATGAACTTTTCAGGTTTTCAAAATGTTCAAAAAAAAACATTTTTTCCATCGATATTTTCAAAAAGATGATGAGTCACTTCAGTAGGCGAGAAAAATCTCTTCCAAACCCTGGTGCCACATTTTATTTAATAAAAACCTTACATTCTGATTGAGCGGTGCTAACATCCTAATATACTTTTAATAACAGCATTGGGAAACGCGTGTAGTATATAAGAAAAAAGACCAGAAGCTCTTTATTTATGATAAAATCAAGTGAAAAATTGCAAAAAGCAAATTATCAAATTGTGAGCCTTGCATTTAGCTTCAATAAATTCATTTTTGTATTAATCGAATAAACGATCTACGAAGATAAGTTTTTTCTCGAGGTTCTCTATAGTCAGTCTCTTTGTGGTTTAAAGAATTTTTTTTGCATTAAAAGCAAAATTTAAAATAAAGCCAACCGATTTCACGGCGTTGTCTAGCAATTATATGTTTGGCAGAATTTTTATTAGTATCTAAAAAAGTTTTGATCGTTCAATTGAACCAGGCACGTTTTTTCTGACTCTATCATTTTTAAAAATATTATTTAAGACAAGTTCTTTCGATTATCAATTTGTAAATTTAAAAATTATCGGTCTTTTTAGGAGACGTTCAGGTGGATTTAATACTGTAGTCATTTTAACCTTAAATTCAAGCACCTGCTAAGAATGCAATAAAAATGATTGACAGGTACATGTGATGATTATTGTGATCAGTGAGCTTTTCAAATTTTCAGGAAAGTAACCTTGAAATCCAATTTTGGTTACTATAACCTTCTTAATAATGACAACCGTATTTCCGGTCAATGTTCCCTTAAAAATTACAACGGAAAATGACCCACTTTTCGCGTAATTATGACTTTGGCGGGTTTTTAAGCCAAATTGGATTCCAGTCTTTAGTCATTCTAATTTCGAGGGAAATCTATTTGTTTTTCACGAAACACCCTAAAGTGGTTGGCAAGAAGAGAAGACCGTCGTAAATTTTTTCTTGTAGAATGCGAAGCAATGATTTTTAAACAATCGAACATAAAGAGGCCTAAGAAGTATTAAAAATGGGGTAGATAGTAATTCGCAGAAAATGTAATTCGTCGAAAAATTAAAAATTTCAACTTTTCGAATATAGAAGAACAATTTTTGTAATTATTCTGCTCATCGTTTTCAGTGCCATAATTTTATATGTTAGATACAAAAAATAATTTCGTGATAGTTTATTCAGAAGTTTTTGCCAAAAAGCCACTATTTCATAAAAAGTGAGTTTTTTCGCCTCAACTTTTATAATATTGACATTAAAACATGAAATATTGGGTTTGTTTACAATTGAAATTTCAGCCACTGAAAAAGATGGCCAAGACGATTTTTAAGTTAAAATTCTCTTTATATTTGAAAAATCGAAATGTACAAAACGAATTACATTTTCTGCGAATTACTATCGGCCCTTAAAAATGCTGCAAATCGATTGGTGTAGTTGGAAAAATGTACTATCAATTGAATCATCAAAAAATTTTTCCGAAATTTTCGCGAATTGCGTTTCTTCCGAAATTTAGTGAAAAAATAATAAAGATAATTTCACCACTCAAACTTCAAAACATCGACTCGAAATAAGCCAAGTTTCTTTCCAGTGTTACTTTGGCTTTCGTTTTAGCTTACTTTCGGAACAATTAAAGACCCAAATTGCTCTGAATCCATATTATTTATTTAGTTCAATTTGGGTACAGAAAGCACTGGCGTGCTTAGTGTACCCAAATTGATCTAATTGCTTAAAAGGAAAGTTTTTTCGCCAAAAGTGCAATTTGTCCGATTAATATGTGAACAACATTGATTTAATTGCAACCATTATCAGTAGGGTGGCTTAGGAAATTTCAAAAGAAAACCTAACGTCGTGAAGTATGTTTAAATAGTAAAAATATTATATTTTTATTTTAACTCCATGTTGGCTTTGAACGGTCCACCTTACGCATTCGACAGTATGGCGTTTTTTAAGTTGTTTACTTCATTGTTACGGCGGATGGGGGATCGGAATAATTAGGGGATCGTCTGAATTAGATCAGATCGAACTGAAATTATTGGATTGTATATTTTTTTTGATTCGTTAATTTTGGTATCAATTGATCCGACTCGATTGATATCTATTTGTCACTCCATCCGATATAATTTGTATTTACCTTATATCGATCGCTGCAGGGCACTGTACTCCAAAGCAGTCCGTGAAATTCCTCGGCCACCCTTATGACACGTCTTCATTAAGAGTATTTTTCACAAATTTTTTTTATCAACATAAATTTGGGTACACTAAGCACGGGCGTGCGTTCTGTACCCAAATTGACCTGAATAAAAAAATTAAAAGGCAATTTATACTGAGGACAAAAAAAGTCGATTGGCCGATTTGGGTACACTTAGCACGACCTCGTTTATTGTATATCGGTTCTATAACATGGGGCTCTTACAAAAGTTTGGCTTACTGATGATACAGGTTATGTAATAATTTAAGTTGATTTCAAAATGAAACCTGGGATAAGATAGATTTTATTTTTAAAAGCTGGTTTTGTAAAGGTTACGAATTCATGAGTGTATCTACATAGAAACTTTTGACATAATGCTTTCGCAAGCTGAAGGATAGTTTTACAAATTGGCTAATAAATGAACTGTACCTCTTAAAGCACTGACATTAAAGCCTGATCTTGCTGGTAACCAGCTAATTGATCTTTGATTTTTAACCCTAGAAAAAATTCAAGATTTGGTTATTGTGCAATTAAATTAATTAGTAATTAAATAACCGGATTCAAAGTCACTTGATAAAATAAGATTAGGGCCGTGGTAAACCAGGGTAAATAACGCTTTATGCGAATAATCTCACGAAAATTACCAAGATTTCGTCAAACAGACGATTTTCTTATATTTTTTGAAAATAACCAGATATTCAAACCCGTCTAACAATTGCGTTTATTATTTATCCACTGAAGAATTATGAGAACTTTCATTTGTACGAAAATTAATCGTTATGTAAAACAGATCTCAACATTTGCCGTTTGACATAATCTTCGAAAGTGAATTCAGAATGCCGCAAAAAATTTCAATTTCCTTTTAAATATTCCCTTTACAATTTTGGTGATATGACCAAATCTCCCAATTTAATTGACGGTTCGTGGTTGACCGCGGTTGGATTACCACCAACAAAAATCAAACGTGCAAACTTTTAGGAACTGATACAGGAGTTTCGGAAATGTCGGAAATGATACCGAGAAATTGACAATTCACGACCCTTTAGCGCTAAAACCGGACGTGGGAATCCTTTGATGAATCCTTTGACGAAAAAAAGTCATAATTTTCGGCTAATTAGTCTAGGGAAACATTTTCAGAGTATTCTTTAATTGAATTTTTACGCACATCGCAACGCGTCGTATGAATCATACGGTATGATGAGTTTAGAAAAAGATACAGATCGAAAAAAGTTATCAAAAAGACTATGAGTAGCAAATGAAAATTATTTTAAAATGAGAATAAAATAACCATGTCCACGAATTTAGTCTGTATCTACGAATTAAGCCCGTTTTATGAATTTTCGATCGTACCTACGAACTTCGTCTCTATCTACAAATTTTGCCCGTTTTTTTTAAATAGTCCGTATCTACAAATAATTCAATATCCTTTTCCCAACAGAACTCAATCTCAAAAACGTTTACTATCTTTATAGCGCGTGTTCGAATCCCACTAATGTTGTCTTAGTGTCGTGCTGAGTATGATTATAGGCAAGGTCTTGATATTGGCACCGCTTAAATTGATCGGTGTGGTAATCACTCAAGCAATCACTACAGAACAATCACTTAGACAACATCAATGGATTCGAACACGCGCTATATAGATAGTAAACGTTTTTGAGATGGAGTTCCGTGGATAAAGGATATGAAGAAAAGAAAGAGATAAAAATGGATGGGATGCATCCCATCCCCTAGAGAATTCACTCATATCTGGGATAGACTATCTATTCATCCCACCCGTTTTATCTCCTTTTTAGGGGATAAGGTTGGAAAATCGGAGGAGGATGCATTCCTTTTGGAAGCCTGGTTTTTAATTTTAAAGTGCTAGAAGATTCATTAGAAATTAACGGTTTTACGTACTTTCTTAACTCGTAGACTCGCCTCAAATAAAAATGTTCTAGAGTTTAACTCGTAGACTATTTCCGGCAAGTAGTGACCATTTTCCGCTTTTTCTTTAATTATTAACTTAAAGTCTAGAACATTTTATTTGAGTCGAGTCTACGATAACCCCACCTGCAAGAGCAATCCACCCCACCTGCACGAAGAGTGTTTCAGAACACACACATAGACTATGTGACATAGATAGAGTGCGCAGCGGTTCAAAATTCTGAACCGTTTAAATTAAATGATTTCATCCTAACAAAGTTCCGCACGCGTCCGCAATTTTTTTTTGTCGAAGCGGTCTTTTTCGGTTGGCGATTCCCCCGATACAAATATATTTAGTCAAACCGTTTATTTGTTTCCAGTCTAGGTTACTAAGCATAAACAAACATTTCCGGTCTTAGACGAGAAAATTTTAGAAGACCTCACCAAAATTCTTGATAGGACACAGGGGGTCTACGTCCGATATTCGCCGGCAAAAATGACAACTTCCCCAAAAATTTTGTCCTGTGCTGACACACGCTCGGCAGGTGGGGGTTAGTTAAATAAAAATAAAGCGGAATTAGCCAACTATGGTGCTGAAAAACAGTCTGGGAGCCCACATAAGAATAAGAGGACGATCATCAAAAAAAGATTCAAGAAATGGAGTAAAACTTGATAAGGGAATTCTGCATATTTATAGTCATTTAGAAACTTCAGTTAGGCCACTTTATCGGCTACATAACGGAAGTACCATTTAGAGGTCGGATTAAGGTAAATTAACCCCAAGTACTATTTTGTTACCGATAATCTTAGTGGTCGACTAATCTTTCTTACTAAAATCGTGTAAAAATAAATTCCACTTATTTTTATATGGTTTTTCAGGCAATCTTATTTTTGATCTGACTCAAAATCATATTTGCTTTAAGAAAGTTTGGAAAGACTTTAGGAGCCAAGGAATATTGAAGATAATACCTTCGCGTTGATCTGATCTTTTTTGTTTCCTTTTTGGTAATTTCTTTCAAAATGTGTCATATGCGGAATAGCGTAGGTCGTAATTTATTTTGTTTTCGCTAATCAGAATCAAGAATATGGGTAAATATAGATTTATTAAGCGCTTATTCGCAGGAAATCACAAGATTAGCCAGAATTATCGAAGCAGGTCTTTTACCTTTTATGGCTTAAAAATTAAATGAATCAAAATCAATGAAATCGGTCTATTCTGCAATCCAGGGTTTTGATTGGGTGCTTGTATTCCGCGTTGTTTGTATCATTCACATAGTCACGATCTGTCAACTGAGGGTCCTTAATCCATAAATGTTTCTGAGTTGACTAAACAGTATCATGTCTTAATTCCGGTCAATCATGAATAGCATGTGCATAACGTTATTTGCGAGTCACCGATTACACTAATTCAAAATGGTCTGATACGGGCCAGCTTGGTATCCCGTTTTATGTCCCATGGAGGTAACATCCTAATTTTGAGAAAAAAACATCGTCAATTTAATCTTGTGAAATTTTTAAGTGATAGTTTGACTAAATTTAAACTTTTTTTAGATAAATAATTTTTTTTTCAGAAATTCCGGGGTTCACTAGAATAGAAAAAAACATTTTTATGAAAGAGTTCGTGACCAGCAGGTGCCAAAATTACAAAATAAGAGGTTGACACTTAGGCTTACAAAAAGCCGTTATATTAACTGTTCTGTTTAACAGACGTCCACTTAACCACGACGCGCCCACGTTTATTAGAACGAATTATTTTCGGCTTGTTATTAGCTCATTCCAACAAGGAATCTCGGCGTACGTATTAGCTCATTTGAAATTGGCGAATATATTGATGTTTTAATAAGATCTTTACTAAAAAAATTCCATATCGCCGATTTAATTAGTTGATCAGACACGTGACCTGAAAATACAAAAAATGTCATCACAAGGTGGCAAAGGCTNTTTTTTTTATTGTTAATCTATTCCATGTCCTTTCCAGTCCTTTCCCTAACTTTCCATATCCTCCCCACATAAATCAAATATTACATGAATATTTTAAAGTAAATTTGATAATTAAGCTGTAAAATTTAAGAAATTAAAATTTATTTTCAGGTTTCTGTCTCGACAAACTACTGAATGATGCAGTCAATGAGGAAATGGAACCGCAGCTGATCAAGAGATATGCATTTGTCTCAGTCAAAACGGGGGAAATGTTCTTGTTATCAAAATATGAAATCGAGGAGGGATTAATCCCAACGAAACTCTACAATGGGATAATATTATTATCAAAATGTCTACTTTCTGACAATTTGTTAAAAAAATGCTGTGAGCTGAAAGGTCTGGCAACATTAACGCGAAATCCATGCTCTCTCGACCTCGGTTTCAAAAAATTTGATGAAGAAGAAGCAAGTTCTACAATAAAGAACTATGCACAAATTTTCAAGATTCCAAATGATATAGTGAGCTCACTGTGTGGAAAATCAATAATTGGAATCAAACAAGATGATAGCCAATCACATGATGACGCGTATTTAAAAATTAAAAATTGGCGCGATAAAATTGAAGCAACAAAATTTGAACCAACCAATTGGAAAGCTTTAGAGATGAGAAATCAATTTCCGCTACTACTAAGAAAACCAAGCTGGAAGATACAGGAGATGGAAATCTCCGGAATAAACAACTTAGTTGTCAATTTACAAGCAATTGCAGTAAGTGAAAGTAAAACTATAAATGAGAACCCTACATATAACTTTAAATGAATCCTCAAATATATAATTTCCCTCTAATTAAAACTAAGGTCGTATCCATAAAATACAATTGTAAATAAAACTAAGATGTATTTTGCACCTTTCAAAATATTAAGGTGAAATTATTTTGCTCTCTTCCTATCTGTCCAGTTATAAACATTTTCATAAATCAAAATTAAATAGCTGTTAGGAGGTGGTCGCGGCATTACAAAGGGCACGAACAAAAGATTTAAATGACCAATGTAGCAAAATGGCAAGATCGTCGGACCAACATACCTCTCTCTGATATATGTGAAGAAAAATCTGCATCTTCAAGAAATAAAATCAAAAGTGACGGGATGGCTCGTCCAATCAGAAATGTCTTACAAAAATAACGGAGATTGATGTTTTGCAAAGAAGTTTTCCTCCCTGAGTTTAGTAAACAATGATTATGACTCAAATTAACCGACAGAACGTGAAGTAAAAACAACACGTTGAGTTTGGTTTTTTTTTAAATTCTTGAATTGCCTGCCAGTATCAACCAAAAAACGTATTTGACCCGTGTCTAGGGCTCAATCAAAATGTATCTCCGTCCTGGAATTTTATAAGTACACATCGAGAACCTAGATAAATTACAACTGAAGAGTTCCCCGTGCAAAACACCAAGTTGAGTTTTGTCAAAATTTCTGACTCGTTTTTCCGCAAATCGTGTTTTAAATTTCCGAAAAATCAAGAAATTTCAACTTTTTTTCATACGAATTATTATTAAAATATTTTTTGAACTCATCCAAAAGTGCTTTTCTAGCCATGTATCAAAATAAAACGAGTACCAAAATGCTTGAAATTTCCCATATTTTCATAAAAAAGGCACAACAAAAAACAAAAATTTGTTTCTAGAGCCTCATTTTGCGACGACCACCCCCTTAAGGAGGTGGACGTCGTATTTTTTTCTGAGCCCTTTATAAAATTAATTTATGACACACTAATATCGGTTATGTCTTAAATTAACCCAAGGAATCTCATGATGGTAATTATTTTATATATACTTTTTTTTCCAAAACAATCTAGAACAAAATCTAGAATTACCAAATTTTAATATTTCTTTGCCCCGCATAAAACCGGTATCCCACCATGATATAAACATTATTTATTGGTGAATATGACCCACCGAAAACGATGCATGACATTAGAATTATCGGGAATGTCTTAGTCGAATTCTAGAAATTTCAATTATTCTTAAACAGAAATGTTAAACGTAATTATCAAATTTGATGCTGATTGGTACAAAGTTTTGATTAGCTGTGAGTCAACTTTTTGATCAGTGAAATTTCAGTTTCAATTTGGTGGTACTTTTGTTCCGATCTGACGAACTAACCTTTTTTTCGAACTTTTCATTTCCGGTTTACTTATAGTCATATTTCTAGAATTCTAGGGTGAAATTCGAAAATCCAAGTTAAACATATTGACAACACTATATTTATCTACCGTAGTCGAAAAAAGGTCTTTTTTTAAAATAAATAAAAATAAAAACATAGATATATTCACTCTCCCCTTTTCTCCTCTTCCCCCTTTTATTTCTAACAATGTTTCTTTTCAGACGCCAAGCTTTGCACAGACGACCTATCCGTTTCTTCTATTAAAAGGAATGTCATCAAAAACAGCTCTTCCAATTTCCGAGCTAATCTTGACAATGGCGGAACAATGTGAGGCACGAATTATTCAAACCCAGAACATTGTAGGGCGACTGAAAAGATCAGCAAATTTGAGAAAACTCACAATGCTTCCCTTCAGTATAATGATGTGCTTATATGTCTTAACTGGATCTCAAATTAAGCTGAACATACCAAATATGCACAATGATATTTGTCGGGATCTAGGGATCGTTGAACACTTTTTTGATGATACAATCACTGATGCTCAAATTTGTGAAAAAATGTGCAAAACCTTCAACATTTCAAATGAAAAAATAGATGGAGGAATTAGATCGCTGTACAGAGCCACAGGAAATGGAATAAGCGAAATTCTCATGCTAATAGGCAATCAAACACAATCAGTCAAAAGTCTAACAGAAGACATACCACTTAGTCAGCTGATCGAGCATTTCNCATTTCTGTGCAAATTAATTAAAAAAATGATTAAACCGGGAGTAATTAAAAAGTCGATCAAAATTCGAGATACAGATCTGGAGTTTATTTTACCCCTTCTGATAAACAAATTCGAAAAAGTAAAAGTTAATACAGACAGATGGATCTGGATCAGAAATAAACGTGGTCCAAGAAAACCAGTAATTTTTGTTCCAGCCATTACGGAGCACACATCAAATAAATTCTTAGGTGACAAACATTTTTTCGAAAATCCAAAAATCAAATTTTTTAAAAGCTTATATTATGATTCTGGAAACTCTGATGAGGTTGACATCAGAACCCCGGTAAAATTTAAAAATAAGGTGGTTAATGAATTTGAGCAATTAACATCAACTCCAATTTTCTGCAAAAAAATTAAACTTTTTAATCCAAAAATTGAAGAAATCCCTGGCCCCTCCACTTCTGCAACTAGCTTTCTAAAAGTTTCAAAAATTTCGAAAAATTCTAAAAACCAAAAAATTCAAATTTCAATAAAAAAGCTGGTCCCAAAAAGGGAATTAAAAAGGCGCTAGGGGTTTCTGAAATTAAAAAAACTACCCAAGGTAAAACTTTTCTTCATAAAAAAATGGAAGAAAAACTACGTGTTAAATGCTCTGAAAGTTTGAAAACATCAATGATGTTACATCATCCTCTTTAACCTCCTTAACCAAATCTTTAAAACGCCAGCTAAGTGACTCAAAAACGTCATCTGACACGCATCAAGAGCTTGAAATAATTTCAAGTCACAAAGAGATACTTTCTAGAAAACTTGAGCAAATGTTAAATGAGATGAGCAAAGTCTAAAATGAAGACAAACTAATAAATAACATCATCTCAATTAACAATTGCTTAGACAATATTTGGCCAGAGAAGGGATACTCCTTTAAGAGCAAAATGATGTTTTTCTGTAACATTATAAATCAGATATTTTTCTCCCTTTAAAAGGCTTCTGAAGAACTTGACGGGACCAATTTTGACATCTTTTCAAGTGAGCTAATGTCAGTTCAATTATTAATTGATGACGCGATCAAGAGGAAGCACCCCAGATGACGCATGTACGACAAAAAATAACCTGGCGCAATCATGGTCCAAACGCTTAAACGTCGAAAACTGAACTTNAGGTTGACATCAGAACCCCGGTAAAATTTAAAAATAAGGTGGTTAATGAATTTGAGCAATTAACATCAACTCCAATTTTCTGCAAAAAAATTAAACTTTTTAATCCAAAAATTGAAGAAATCCCTGGCCCCTCCACTTCTGCAACTAGCTTTCTAAAAGTTTCAAAAATTTCGAAAAATTCTAAAAACCAAAAAATTCAAATTTAAATAAAAAGCTGGTCCCAAAAAGGGAATTAAAAAGGCGCTAGGGGTTTCTGAAATTAAAAAAACTACCCATGGTAAATTTTTCTTCATAAAAAAATGGAAGAAAAACTACGTGTTAAATGCTCTGAAAGTTTGAAAACATCAATGATGTTACATCATCCTCTTTAACCTCCTTAACCAAATCTTTAAAACGCCAGCTAAGTGACTCAAAAACGTCATCTGACACGCATCAAGAGCTTGAAATAATTTCAAGTCACAAAGATGAGCAAAGTCAAAAATGAAGACAAACTAATAAATAACCTCATCTCAATTAACAATTGCTTAGACAATATTTGGCCAGAGAAGGGATACTCCTTTAAGAGCAAAATGATGTTTTTCTGTAACATTATAAATCAGATATTTTTCTCCCTTTAAAAGGCTTCTGAAGAACTTGACGGGACCAATTTTGACATCTTTTCAAGTGAGCTAATGTCAGTTAAATTATTAATTGATGACGCGATCAAGAGGAAGCACCCCAGATGACGCATGTACGACAAAAAAATAACCTGGCGCAATCATGGTCCAAACGCTTAAACGTCGAAAACTGAACTTCGAGAAAATAGGCCCAAGTCAGTTTTTTCCCCTGATTTCTGAATATCAGTTCCCATATTAATGCAGACGTTCGGTCTGAAATCCATATAGATAAAGATTATTTTTTTTAATCTTTTTTATATTTATTCATCGTGTTAAATATATTTATAGAAAAATACTAATAGAACAAATGTTATTTATTAAGTAATATTTCCCATAGCAAATGTAGATAAAGGGAGGAAAAATTTATTAGCAAAATATAGTTTGCTTTAAATCTCTCTCTCCCCTTTATAATATGTAAATTTACAAAAAATCAAAAATGTGATTTTATAATTAGGTTTTACTCATTCTCTATTCTGTACAACAAACAAAAATGTTAAAATTAAGTAATAACGTCATTTAACTGTAAAAATACATAATAAACTTTTAATATTAAAACAAAAGTTGTAATTCTTGACTATATTTATGAATATAATTTAATTGCTCATTGCAGAATATATATATTGATCCTCAAAGCTGCAAACAGAGAAAATAAATTGACTCTAATAGTGGGTCATCTCTAGTGGGTCATACGTTATCCGATAAATTAAAACACACTGATTGGTCCGCNACTTCCTGGACGCGTATTTTTATCTATATACATATTTGTAATTATATAATAATTTTTTATTAAATATCGAGCTGTTGCATCATTACTCTTCGATCCGAAAGTATACGGATAAAGCTCCCTGCCATCCTCATTTGTGTAGGCATGGGTCAGAAACAGATCGGAAAAATCTGTAATTTTTATTTGCAAAAATGAACTTGATTAAAAACAGGTGTTTTTAGTTTTCAAACAAAAAGAAACTAGAATATTGTGGCGCGAATTTAAACGTTTCCATAAATAAACAATTCTAGAAAAAACTGAAAATGAAGCAAAACTAAAAAATAATGAACAAAAATTTGAGAGAAAAAACCGATAACTTCTTCAACGGTTTTTAATGCCAATCGACTCCCAGCGAATGTGACAAAAATGGTTTAATTTTAAAGTTGAAATGTTGTATAAACTGTTTTTTCAATCTAAAATTTAGGGGAGGAGTCAATCTCAAAATCCAAATACAGGCAAAAGCCTTTCAAAGCTAAAATTATTGAATAAAAATATAAATAAATAAATTTTTTTTTCTTTTTCTCAAAAGGGGGGAAATGTAATAATGTATGTACTGTATGAATGATAAATACATTCTTTTCTGATACCCAGAAAAATATACACAAATTACATTTCATAAAGCCGAGCGAAAAAAACACGTCCAAATGCGGTCAGTCACAGCAAACAGTTTGTTGACTGGTTACCTCTAGCCGGTTGCGATCACGTGCATCAGACTACATAGAGTTAGCAAAATTTATCTTGAATAATCTAAATCTCCGATAGGTGAAAACAAGATAACAATAAAGCTCTAGTGTAGACGATCTTATACTGAATTGAAAGCCTGAGTAAACACAGAGACCTGCTTTATCTCGCCAATAATTCATGTTAATCTGGGTCAATAAATAGGTCTATCTTTTCAAATATTAATCGATTTCCAAGGCTCTGCTTTTGTTTCGCCTTGCGCCGACAAGTTTTGTAAAGGAGGAGATGAAAAATTAAAAATTTTCATTCAATCCTTTTTTATTTTTCATGTGCATACATGTATATATATTCTTTAAAGCGTTAAGACGAATTTCTAGGGAGCTTAGAAACGGCGTGGTTGTTTCAAGGTCTTTTGGCACGCTGAAAGTGAGATTTTCGGCCAAACTTTCTGGAAAATAATTTTTGATTGAAATTCATAAAATGATCGGTCAATAACCCGGAAGATATCACAAAAAGCCTCTCTGTCCGAAGGGTGACCACATTATGATTCGATCATTAAAAATTTCGGAAAATTGGCAGCAGAGAGCACAGTGGCAAACTAATTATATTAAAAATAAAATTAAACTTAGAGCTGTCTATTCATGTAGCATGAAATAAAATATGTAGGAATGTGGGGACAAGGAGTGGGTTTTAGCAAATGTAGAAGGCCGTCGGATGTTCGGAACCTGGATTGGAGATGTTTTCTGGATGCAAATGGTAGATGGATGCCTCTGAAAGTCTGACAAAGGGGATAAACAAGAAAAACACACACAAAAACAAGAAATATAATGCTTTTTTTTATGATTTTTACTTTATTAATCTGTCAATTTCATATATATTAAAATTTTTCTCTTTTTTTTCATTAAAAAATGTGCAAATTGTTGAAAACCCTGGTCGCATGATCTTCAGAGATCACAATTATCAATCATTCTTTTTACTTCATAAACAGCAAATATGACTACTCTTAGCAGCTTTTTAGCCTTTCTTCCACTCACCTTTTCCTTTCTATAAATTATTTTAACAACATCTTTCTGTAAATATTTTGGTAAATATTTTGGTTTCTTGCACTAGACATATACAGTTCTTCTACTCTTTAACTACACCGTTTTCTTAGAATCGACACGTCCCCTTTTTTAGGGGGGTGAAGTCATTCTAAGGAAAACATAATTATTTAAACCTACACACTACAAATTTCTTAATTTCTTTTTGTACTTTCTTATGCATAAATATTTTTTTTATTTCTTCTATCTAAAGTTCAAATTCATTAAAACCTATATGTAATCCACCCAGTGTCAAAACTACACGGGTGAATTACCTGTCCAACAAAAACACAAATAAATTATTAAACATGTCACCTGTCCAAATTTCGGCCCGACCCGAAAAATTATACTTAAAAATTGCAAAATAGGCCTTGAAAACTAAAAACTCAAAAAAAAGTACAGCTTAATTAGCGATACTTTTGGCACATTAAGCGATTATTTAGGAGATTTCGAACCCATTTCCAAGGCACAACTTATAAAATATTTTATTGTACAACACCTCATGACCGAACACCTCGGAAAAAATAGCGGGTGATTAGGTCATGGGACTGCATATTAAAAAATTCTCGTAACTTTAAATCTTTTGTCATTAAAGTTATATATAATTATCGAAAAAAAATTATGTCAGATTTCGCCTATTTTTCGTCTGTGACTGTATTTCAACTACTACATTGACAAGTGCCTGTTCAAACTGATTTAACAATTAATTCTAGTTTTACCAGTTAAAAACTGTTAAAATTTGCCTAATTTTGTTTAATTTTGAAAATTTGGAACGCTCAGCCGACTTAATTATGTTAAAAGCAGCTAATTCTTGTCTGTGACCTCAGTTTAGCCTAATTTATCAATACTAGTGTGTTCTGTCTAATTTAATACCTAGTATTCGTTTTAGTGTTCACAGGTGACAGACTAATACCTAGACAAAAAATCTAAATTTATTATTCATTTGACTTTCTGATGAAAATATTAGCAACCATGAGCTCATGATTGATTCGAAAGTCGCTAAAGAGCCAAAATTTGACTTTAGGTTATTTTTTTCGAATTTTTGCTCTTGGCCGCCTATTTTTAATAATACAAGACTATACTTTTGAAGTAATGGCGATTTCATTTAATTTTCAGATATATGCCACTAAAGTCAACACATCGGTCCGATTTTTAATCTCAGAATTTTGTGCAAATTACGATATCAACTACTGGTGAAAGTAAAGGTCAATTTCAAAATTTTGCTATCGAGAAAGTTTTGATAAAATAGTAATTTGTGGGTTGAAAGTTATGTGTGTGTTTTAATTTTCTAAGACTACCTGACTTTTGACCAAGACGAAGTTCCTAATTCGACCCATGGACAAATTTTTGAAATGTCTGGAAAAATTTTTAAACCCTTTTTAAAATTTATTTTTTGACTCGAAATTTTTCCGGGTTAAATGTTTTCACTGAAAACTTTCCAAGTCTCCCATTTTTTTCATCTATCAAAAATCAACGAATTAATTATTGAGCTTTGATGTACAGGAGTTCACTAACTTTGACGTAATAAACACTCAAACATCTTTTAAAAAAAATTAATCTTCAGCCTGATTTCTTATCTTTAATCACTACCCAGTTGGTAGTATCCACGTAGTCAAAATCCCTAACAAAAGCTTGGGGATATCACAAGAGAGAATTTCCTCTTTTCGAGAGGATGCTTGAACGAATCGAAGCTTGATTTCAGATAATTTTGGTTCTAAAAAGTCAAGAATGTTGAAATGTATTAATTATTAGATAAGAATTAGGTCAATGTTCTAAAAACTACTTTCCTGTATTTTCAATGGTTCAATTAAAATAAAAATAGGTAGGGCTTGTCAGCTGGGGATTTAGGAAAGTTTCTTGAACAAACCGAAAAGACTTCAATTGAACTGATACGACGTCGCTTAATTTAATGGTGACTGATAGTTACTGAGTATTAAAACTTTAAAAAATACCAGATTTGGGGTTGAATTTATAATTTCGTTAAAATCATAGAAAAAAGTTTGTTTTCGAAAGTAATTGTCCTAG
>SCLH01001358.1:4010-33866 GCA_004367855.1 Oikopleura vanhoeffeni
GTAGAGTCCGTAGACATCGATGAGGAAAGTTTTGTCTAAATTTATGAGTCGTTTTTCTGTAAATCGTGTTTTTATTTTCCAAAAATTGATAAATTTCAACTTATTTCAAACAAAATATTTATTGACCCTCAAAAAGTGCTTTCCTGACCATGTATCGAGATAAAATACTACCCCTATACTCGCAATCGTCTATATTTTCATAAAAAACCATTTAAATAAAATTGGAAAAAATTTGTTTCTAGAGCCTCATTTGCGACGACCACCCCCTTAACAACTATTAGCCAACTTATCCTGAGCTTTCATTTAGGCGTTATCAGATCAAAGACAGTCATTACTCAAACTTCCGATAACGAACTTTTTATTATAGTACTACTACCATTAACTACCAGCAGCCAAATTACCCTAATATTCCATAAAGACTTTGTTACATGAAAAGCGTTCAATACTTTATGTTGCGATAACGAGTTTTTTATAAAGTATCACTACCACATTTACCATTGAAGCCAAATAACTGATTACTAAATGACGTGATAACGAGCTTTTTATTATAGTACTACTACTATTAAACTATAACTACAAGTAGCCAAATTACCCTAATATTTCATAAAGACTTTGTTACATGAAAAGCGTTCATCACTCTATGTTGCGATAACGAGTGTTTTTATTTAATATCTCTAACACTTACTACCAGTGAATCTGAATAACTCCAATTTTTCATAAAAGCGTTTATTTTGAGGGCAGTTTGATTGGCGAACAGGCTTTATTTTTCTTACTTGTATTGGTTTTCTAGTTTGCTTAGATAAAAAACGTTCACTACCGAATGTTGCGATAACGAGCTTTTTATGAAGTATTATCAGTGGATTTTCACCATATTTAACAATCATTTATGGGGTAGCGGTCGAATTGATTTTAAGTCACTTTGAGGTCTCAAACGTAACCCAAATTGCTAATGAATGCCAAGAAAACAAAACATGAGTGAAAAAAACCCAAAAAAAATCCAAAAAAAGTTAGAAATTTTCATTTTTTTTGAAATTTTTCTGAGTAATCTTCGGAAAACATTGAAAGTTAATTTTCGACAAAAAATATCAAAAAGCTGTCAGCAGATTTTCTTCTTGGCATCACCTAAGCTTCAATTTGATTGTACTTTCGACTTCATCTAATTTTACTTTACGAGTTTTCACTTCCGGTTTACTAAAATGCGATTGTTTAGAATTGAAAAGAAAATTTCCAAAATCTTATTCCGACAAAATAACCGTAACACATTTTTTTTCCTTTTCTCATATTTATACTGCATTCTGAAATTAAACCTAGGAAGAGTAGTTTTTTGAAGAGCGAAAATCTTGAAATTAGGCGGTTTTGGAAGTTCTAGAAAATACTAGTCCGAAATTCAAAAATCTAATTTCAGCAAATTACGAGCATTATTGTTTTCGTGGTTCATGCCAAGTTTCAGTGGAATCGTATGCGAGCTCTAGGAGAAGTATAACTTTGAAATTAGTCACGGCGTTCTAGAGCTCGCCGTATGTTGGTCACCAGAAGCGGCCAAAAATTATTTTGATAAATTATTTTTGTAGATTAAAGATAGATCTACCAAATGGCTATTCTCAAACGTTTCGAAGCAGTTTTGTGTTCTGCTTAAAATAGCAGTAACCGACGCGTTTCACTGTTTTTAAAAACCTGTAGTTTGATGAGGAAGAGTTGTACGATGTTGAAATTACAGTATGTTTGAGATAATTGTCTGAATTTGTCAAAAAAAGTAACAAAAAGTTTGTATGACGGTACCGGTAGTAGTACCGGTCCAAAAAGATCGATTTTTGGCTTTTTCATGATAAAATCATTTTGCGAGGAGACATCAGAAATTTTTTATTTTTCGTACGCCCACTAATAATGGGTTTTTCTCTGGAAATATGGCGTCAGAAATTCGATTTTAATTCTATTTGCTCAAAATCGATGAAATTTACACGTTAAATTTGCCGATTTCGGTATCTTCATCGTTTTACAAAAATTCCTCCAGCACTGGCATCAAAAACTTTTCACACAAAAGCTTATTTTCGCAATCGATAGCGACGTAGTTATATGGTGTGGTTTTCTCGATATCTGATAGAGTTTTTCATACACACATGTGCAAAGTTCAGGTACCTCAAAATTTTGACCATTTCACCATCTAAAAAATATTTTTTGACATTTTTTGGAGATTTTGTATTTTTTGATTGGTCGCAAGATTGATGGCAGACTAGTGGCAAGTAAATTAAGGTCATCAATAAAAGCGCTAAAAATACAGCCTGAATACTTAAAAAATATTTGGGAAAAATCCTAATTACGGAACTTTATTTTTCTTCAAATACGAAATTTTGTTCTTTTCTCGAAAGCAAACCCATTACAAAAATTTGAAGGCAACAAAAATTAAGTGTCTACCATATATGAATCTCAAGAAACAGCCCTCGTCGGTTACTCCCTTAAGGGGGTTGTGGGTGTAGAATGTTGGAATTGCTGAGGAAAATAGCCCTCTCCTCCAGCTGGACTGGAAGGGTCGATAACGGGCAGATAAAAATAAATGAGAANGCAGGGAGTGAAATATTCCGACAAAAAATTTGGAAAGTTCAAGTTCAACACATATACTTTCAAATGTAAAGTGGGTTTTCAGCGGTGCATTTTCAACAATAAAATGTTATATTCAAAATTTTTAACTTTAATTATTTAAAGAAATTTGGACCTTCTCTGATTGTCACACAAATGAAACTAGAGACTGAATCCGCAGTATGTATTATCCAAAGCAATAAGTGTGCAAAGTCTGCTTAAAAGGCTTTGGAACCACATCGAAGGTTTCAATTAGGAGCTTCCAAGGGTTAAACAAGAATAATGTTCCCTACACAATTCGTTCAAGGAAAAAGTTTTCAACAAGAGCTTTTTTTTAAACAAAAAAATCTTAACTCACAAATCATAAGATATTATCAAAAACTTTATGACAGTAAAGCATTTTTTTAAAATAAACATTCTTTAAGACAAAAAAAATTAACAAAATAGTTTTTTGACAACAAATTATTCCAGTTCGAAATTTCTTTAAATATTTCCTTGACTTTATTTCGTTATTAAACAGTAAAAAAACTTTTATGTGAGAAACTTATTTTTTCCAAAAAAAAAATTTATTTTTCACAACATTTTAAAAAAAACGAGTTATTGGCCTCGCTGTTTTCATAATAGTTGTCCCCAATTAGAAATTTAATCTCATCCATTTTTGCAAGAATCGTGAAATGTATGGTTGATTGTCAAGATAGGGCAGCACCTGTCTGCATGAGGATTATTCAAATTTTGAAAAAAAAATGACTTCGGATAGTGTTCAGCTCAAAAATAAGAGGGCAAGAGCCAAATTCTGGGTCAGTCACGTGACTCCAGATTTTTTCTTTATTATTATCGTGAAAGTAAGAAAACAATGTTAAACTCGGTGGGACAGCTAAAGAATTTGTCATTGTAAGTAAGTCTGAAAACATAATTTGAAACTCTTGAAACATATCTACATGACCGCGCTTTTTTTTTCTTTTCCCGCCGAAATTTCGGAATTAGCGGAGCGCAAGAGAGCAAAATCGTCAAAAATTGACGACATTGTCACTGGTAAGGACACAAGCTGTTGTCAGAGTCCTTCATATTGTTTTGTACATTGTTGACAAAATGTCTTGAGAATCCATTTTTGCAAATATGTTGAGAGTCATACTTAATATTTCCTTGTTTTATGAATTTTTTTGGAACTTAGGGAAATAATAGACCGTTTTTTTCATTTTTTGATTAAACTGGTGTGTCAGCTCTATAAGACATACGGTAAATCAAATTGGCCAAATATCCATAGATTGATGAGTTCTTCATTACTCGTCTATTAATGTTACATGCCCATTTTTTCCTTTTTTTCGAATTTCGTATCTAGGGAGGCAAGAGAGCAAAAAATGTCAGAAAATTGACGAATTGAATTCACTGTAAGGACACAAAGCTGTTTAGAGTCTTTATATTCTTTTTGAAAATTGACTTGAGGATCATGTTGTGAAATTTTAGGGTCATATTAATATTTCTTGGGTTTTTGAATTTTTTAGTAAAATTAAAAAAATTTTTGACCGTTTTATTATTTATTTTTTGCTATAAAACTCTAAGCAATGGCAGATTTGATTAAAAATTAATTTAATCTAAACCCAATTAATGACTCCGAGAAAGAAATATTATTTTAGACAGTTGTATAAGGGTTAACAGGGGTTAAGAGAAAACTTGGTCTTCAGAGATTAGCCTTTGAAATTTGATAGATTACGCTTAGGCGACCGGATAGCTCTCTGTTGTTTTGAAGTATTAATAATAACTTCACTCTGAATATAAAATGATAGGTAATAATATTTTTGAAGGGGTGTTTCGAGATATACTATATATATAGTTTTTAATTCAAATGTTTGATTGTCTACGTTTCGGTTTATTCCATTTTCAGAGTGGAGAGAAAAAATTAATCAAGATTATCTGCAAATATTTTGTTACAAAAGCAACTTTAGCAAATCGAGGGCGCTATAGTTTCGCAAGCATAATGATTATTAAAATAAGGTCTTGACATGGCCACAACGAAAAATTTCACAAGATGAGAAAAATATATCGTATTTCATTTTTGACTTCAACCATTTTATTATATGCAAAACGTCAGAAACTAATTTTGACATCTTTAGGCACCGTCGCCAGCAGTTGATGATGAAAGGACTATTTTTGGACTACCTCGTCCAAGAATAGTCAAAATTGGCGGAATTATTGGAACATAACTCCCGACAGTCGATACGGTGATCGATAGAAGAAGCGTGATCGAGACAAGGGTAACATTATTTGAACTGTTTTATGCAATTAATACATTGATCTATTTGACCATTCAAATGATACTTAAATAATATCATTTATCATCTGCAAAGTTCTGTATTGTATCGATCCACAGTTTTAAATAATTACAAGAGAGTTTTTGCAGTTAATTAATTTGCAAATCCCGGTTATTGCCAAAAATTTAGAAATTTTCAAAAAATTTGTTTTTTTTAATCTTTCAAACTAACAAATTTCAAAGTGGCTAGGCAATTAGGAATATTTTGAGGGTTCTTTTTATTTTCTTTTTCAAATATTCAAGAAGTGATATAAAATATAAATTTAAAATAATGGCACTATTTTTTTTTCGTTTAAAAGGCGCTTCCTTTCGAATCTTTTGAATTATCAATTTTACAAGCAAATGATAATGTTAGAAGAGTCGAAACTTTTGATGATAATGAAATTATGTACAGTATCAATCAGATTCATTTGAACACCCACATGAATCTTCATTAGTTCTTTACAGATCCAAAATGCAAGTAATCTCAACTGTTTTAACTTGTCGAAAAACGCGCAAGAGAAATCGAAGATTGATTATCGAAGTCCTGCGCCCCAATTCGAGCAGGGTTTTCTGTTATTTTAAATTACTGAGCATTACAAGTATTTATTATAAATCCAAAAATGGGCTGTTGACAAAAACCTGAAACTTAAACTTCATATCGCCTAGATTCTCCAAATATACACATTGTGGATGAAAACGGCAAAAAAGTTAAATTTCATGTCTCGCAATGTATGCACATGTTGAGTCCATGCATTTGATTTTACGAAAGAATTATGTTAATGTTTGGATTTTAATACGAATTCGAATGAACAAACCCTTCAAAATTGCATGACGGACTGAAGGTCATTTGGTTTCAGTTGTTCTTGATTTATTGACGCCCAAAGAAAAGTTATAAGACAGTATCGATGCAGTTGTGTACAGCTGAGCATAGAGTTCAGTTCATATATATCTGAACTTAATATTATTTTCATGCGATCAAAAGCAACTGACAGCAAATTCCGTTCTAAATCGCTCAAAAAGTTATATTTCAAAGTAAATAGATTCTTGTTTGATAGTATATATTTATTACAATTTATTCAGGGCAAATTCTGAACAGACTTGGACACATCCTTGTGACATAGCGGAATTTATTTTCTGGTGAAGATGCACATTTGACAAGTTTCAAGTATAGAGCGCCGATCAATTGAGCTTATCCGATTGCGCCACAAAGAATGTTAGTCCAGCAAATTTATAGACAAGGGAGAAGTTTCTCTTTGGACAATCTAATATACCAATCCGTCAATGCACCTCCTATCAACAAGAGGAAACGATCTGAAACGTTCATTGTTCGCGGGGATTCAAAACTCTCAAATTTGATGATTTATTTCAATCACATAAATACAAGCATAAAACACTTAAAGCACTTTGCTAATCAGTTTGACATTATTTTTTTCTAGTCAATCCGCCAATTCGCTTAGAGTTTTAATAGCAAGAAATTAAAAAGATAAACGGTATCAAAATGTTTTTAAGATTTTACTAAAAACATTCATAAAACCAAGGAAATATGTAATATGACCTCTGAAATTTTCAAAAATAATCCTCAAGTCAATTTGTTCAAACATGACGAAAAATATAAAGATCTGACAATAGCTTTGGTGTCCTCACAGTGATTAAACTTCCGTCGATTTTGACGGATTTTTGCTCTCTTGCACTCCCTACCGTAATAACTTACATAAAGTGTCAGATTTATTCACTCCGCTCTGTTTATAGACTGACGACCGTTATAATAGCAAAAATAAAAATACACGGGTCAACAAAATTTCTTTTTAGTTTTACTAAAACAAATCATAACACCAAGGAAATATGTTTAATATGCCTCAAATTTTGCAAACATATCCTCAAGTATTTGATCCAACATGAAAAAAATATACTAAGCTGCTGACAACAGTTGTGATCTTACAGTGATCAATTCGTCAATATTTGACGATTTGCTCTCTTGCGTCTAGATATGAAAATTCGCGGAAAAGAAAAAGGGGCATGCTAGACTTAATAGAGATTGTAATGAACTCATCAAATGTGTCAATTTCTTACTGTCTGTCTTATAGACTGACCATCAGTTTATATATAATAAAATAAAACGGTCAAAAATTTTTTAAGTCTTTTACTAATTCATACCCCAGGAATATAATATGACTGCAATTTTTGCAAACATGATCCTCAGGTCATATTGTCACAATGACAAAAAATATAAAAGACTTTGACAACCAGCTTGTGTCCTTACCAGTGAATCAATTCGTCAATTTTGACGATTTTGCTGATCTGTGCGCTCACCTAGAATCGAAATTCGGAAACAGAAAAAAAAGGGGCATGTAGAATTAATAGAGATTGTAAGTGAACTCATGCAAATGTGTCATTATCCTCTGTCTGTCTATAGACTGACCACCAAGTTATATATCAAGAAAATTGAAAAAAGGTCTTATAATTTCAAAGTTTTTCCAAAAATTATAACAATCAGGAAATATGTAATTGACTCTAATTTGCAAAAATGATTCTAGCACATTTGTGAACATGCAAAATATAAGGACTCTGAAACAGAGTTGTGTCCTTACAGTGATCAATTCGTATTTTTTCGACGAATTGTTGCTCTCTTGCGCTATCCTAGATCGAAAATTCGGGAAAGAAAAAAAAGGGGCATGTAGAATGTTTCAGAGATTTTCAGAATATGTTTTCAGATTTATTTACTATGATCGTTTCTTCTTTAGCTGTCGCCACAGTTTTACGATTTTTCTATTCAGATAAAATAAAAAAAAATCTGGTCCACGAACTGACTCAATTTGGCCTGCCCTTATTTTCTGAATGCTGAACATATCCAATCATATTTTTTTCAAAATTTGAAAATTTTCCTCATGAGGGTGCCCCTATCTTTGAATCAACCAATGTATAAAAATTGCTTATTGAAAACTAAACCCTGATTTGAATTTCACATTTCTCACTGTATTATTTCAACGTTTGTTTCATAGTTTAATTAATTATACTCAATATCCTTCTAAATTCCACTAAAAAGACTGCCAGATTTCTGATGTAAAGCAATTAATAATATTGTTTATGCTATTCTATGTGTACTGGTGTTGGGGTTTGGCTGTCAATGGTTTTCAAGTTGCAAACGTTGGCCAACCAAGAGCAGATTGAAACTGCTGCTGTGGTGCTCGAACATATTTTTCGACATGGGCAGCACTTGTCCATTTTGGATATCTTCTTTCCTACATTCGGACTATCTTCAACTAATTTGTTTTCATTACTTTTGAGGGGGTGGTCGTCAGTAATATCGGGTAATAACGAATATGGATCGAGACTTAAATATAATACCTAAGCTTTTCAGTTCATACACGTGTTTTTTATCAAGTTGATCCATTTCTTGCTTGGGGGACTATCAAGTTTGGTGGAAAAGTCAAAGACACGATTTATGAAAACTAGAAACAGATTTGAACAAAATTTCTTAAGGTGATCGCATGGACTCATGCAGCAACACATTATGTGGTTCCCTGTGTAATTTTAATTCAGTGGAAGAGATAATTTTTCGATGAGACCCTATATTAGGTAAAATACGGTTATTCTATAATGCTGAGCAAATCCAGAATTTTCCCCAAATCGTTTTAGGTGATCTGTCCGGTACACAAGGCTTCAAAAAGTTCTTAAAAAAGTTATCTCCTCCATATTTCAGGATTCTTTTTACTTAAGTTGTTTTCGGGTCATCAGAATGTAAATACTGTACACTCTTTATTGAAAGCGTTCTAGTAATTTTTTTATTTTTCACGGAGCTCTAAAACCGTTTCTGCAGAAATTTCCAAACTTTTTTTAATTGTTACTGCGTCTTGAACACCAAAGAAAGATACGATAATGTTTTTGTATTGCGGCGGCGCAATTTGCGCCTCTGTGTACTAGAAAAAATGAAGTTAAAAGTCAAAATTAGGGAAAGAGTAGATTTTTGGAATTGCTGACAGAATTTGCCCATTCTCCAGCTGGACTGAAAGGGTCGATACGGAGAGAGTAAAAATAATGAAGAGAAAAAATACTGGAGAATAAACTTCTCTTTTTAACTGCAAGTAAATTTCTCGATTCGCACTGGTTGCCGCACTAAAAAAGTAAATATAATTATTTTTTTCAAAATTTGAAATACTCGGTTCCAATTTTGGCTTCAAATTGAATCAAAAAAATTGTTTTTGAAAGTTATTTTTTTCAAATATTGTCAGGTTTCGCCGTTAAAAAAATTCTTTGGTTTTTGAAGCAAAGCGTTGAACAAGGTTTTCACAAAATTTGAAATACTCAGTCAATTTTGCTTTCAATTAAATCAAACAATATAATTTTAAATAGTAATGAAGTTTTCAATAATTGGTCAGGTTGCGCCGTTGAAAATAATTCTCGTTTTGTGTTTTAGGCGGCAAACACTGTTTCATTCATATAATTTCTCTGCGATGGTAAAAACATGGGATGAGCAGTGGGGGTGCGTGAGCTCTCTCTCGTCCCTTGTCCAATGAAGTATTATAGTTTTTTCAGAATTGTTTTTATTCTCACTATTCAGAAAATAAAGCAATTTTTTTCACTCTGTGCTTTATTTACAATCAAATCCCTTAAAATATTTTGAAAGTCTCTGTTTTTTAAATCAAAGATTGGAACAAAAATGTTCAAGGGTTCATTCGGAGGAGTAAATTCTTGTGCGAGAAATAGGTAGGGCGAATTACTGATCTTGGGTGGGTGGAATAAATCGTAATAAAAATTTAACTTGCAGGAGTGAGGAAATAATTTAATTTCTCAGTCTAAGAAACTGAGGATAGAAACCCCAAGAAAATTAATAATTATCGGAAAATGAAGTAGGTCAAAATTTGGCTTTTGCTTTTGGGTATTGCTTACGCAAAGTTGCGAGAGGCTATTTGCAATTTTTTAAGGACCGCTCAAAGAAAGGAGGACTTTGAATCAGGTGTCACATTCTCATGTTTTTCTGTTTAAATTTTCAAAAAAACAATTTTACAATACGTTATTTTTAGTCTCAAAATATCATTCTGCTTGTATAAACAATTCTTTACCCTGGCATTTTTTCTCTATATTTTTATACTGTGAAAATAAAGGCTCAAAATTTATTAATAATCATCTGTCCTTTTCCATCATATTTAATATTCAAAATATTAAAAACAAGTTATAATCTGTAGATATCCGATTTAAAAATCACTGGAATTTCAAAACTTAATGAATAGTCTATTCATTTTTGTGATAATGCCAACATTGTGTTGATATGCATACTTAGATTGCTGCAAACTTAATCATCGTTAAAGGAGAGTACATTCACAAGTAAAGATATACAAATTGTTTTAATAGAATTTGAAAAGAATCGATATAAATTGATAAATTTGTTTATAGAACTATCATAGATCTGATGGTCAAATTAAAATGCACAGAAAAGGGGAATGCCTTTGAGATGCTTGTTCCAGGCATTATATGCTTCACAAGACTGGTAATAAAATACTTGAAGCCAATTTTAAACCCCTTTTGAAAAATTCACTTATTTAGTCAACATCAAAAATTTAATCCAAAATTCATGATAAAAATAAATTTAAGTCCACAACACGATTAATGTGCTAGATATAAACTTTACGCTTCAGTTGCTGTTACAAGGTTTTTGAGCTTCATATTGATTCTGTTAATTTCCAACACAAAAAAATAATGTTCAGGCGAATTTGATTTAGCAGGGCCATTTGTTATCTAAGGCCTACACGAGTAAATTTTCAATGGATGAATATCGAACCTTACAAATTTAGCATTTTCCGCAACAAGAATAAAGGTTTTTCGCACATAATGATGGCTTTTCGTATGGGAAGGCAGCTTTTTAGCACTTAGAAAGTGGGGAATTGTATCATGCCTCGTTTTTGGCTGAGACTGTTGTTGATGTCAAAAAAAGAAGTTTTGGACAAATTCTGGAAGAATCAATCGTGTGGTGACAGCTAATGGCACATTACTCTGAGATTAATTGGTTGCGCGAAATAACTGTCAAAAACATTATTATTTTTGCTCCATTTCCAATAAATGATGAACTAATTTAATAATTGTTATTATATCTGCATTGCTAGACACCGCATAAAACATCTAAGGGGATTGGTGAGTGCTTTCAGGCAATGTGCTGGGGATAATAAGCGTTTTTTAAATCAATATCTTTTGTGACGATTGAGTGAACGTTATTTTTCAATTGTATATTTAGTCCAGAACATTGAGAAGTCAAAAATTGATTTCATTTTTGAAAATATTATAAGTCACTTTTAAATGCATAGAACCAATTTGCTGGTATTCTCTTATTGAAAGTATAACCGTCATATTTACGTATCCGAAAATTACATAATGCCATATTATTGTCAGAAAAATATTCTTCTTGATATAGACTGATAAAAATTTTTAATTATTTTAATTTTGCCGGGAATTTTTTTTTGAAATTATTGCTATACAGTTAAATATAGGGAATGTAATTATTTTACAAAAAAAAGTATAAACTCACGGACGGTACAGTGTGATTTATTTTCTCTTTTTCATATCATTCTGATTATCTTAGGGAAATTAAGATAAAAAATTTTAAGTTTTTTTCAGATTTTATTGCTAATTTGCGCAGTAAAATTATAAATTGAATTGCTAAAAAATTTAAATATTCGAAAAGCGGGCAGGAAAATTGTAACAATTAATAATATTAAATACTTTTATTTAGTGTAATTTTTTTTTGCTGTGATTATTATTTTTTGTAATTTGAGACTATCCGATGTCTGGAATTGTAAATAAACTTATTTTTTGCAGTAAATCGATGTTCTAGACCTAGTTATTCGATAGTAAAAAACTTTTTTTTGCTTGCAATCAATTTTCTCATAGTGCTGAAATGGTTTGGATTACAAAAAAACATACATGAATTTGAGACGTGGTTTTGAAAATAAATACTGCACCACATCTTCTTAATCCCGGACCACTGTACCAAGAGTAACGGGTTTCTTAAATTTTATTTTTTTGGGGTTTATTTTTTAACAATAGAAAAATCTTAAAAAGAGTTGATTGAAACAAATATAGTATAAAAGTTGAGTAATCATATTTTTCGTCTAATTTCGGCTAAAAGGGTAATGCTTAAAATGTAATATTAAGCTAAACATGTAATATTAAGCCAGCTAAAATTAATGCAACAAATTTATTTCACTTCTGACTCGTCAGACGAAAATTAAAACTAAATAATGCTCAAGATTGGAAACAACTTCAAGGAAAAATTTGTCCAAAATAATTAATCGATTTTTGAAACAACTAAATAAAAAAATGATCAATTTTCAGAACTAATTATCAATACGATTGATTTTAAAGCGAATATGAAAAATGAAAGCAGAATTCAGCAAAATTTTATGGAAAACAGATCTAAATTTTATCAATTATAAACAAGATTTTGTCATTGCTGGCGGCTAAATGGCTGCAAAAACATTCATTGAATGACTTGTGATTTGAAATATAATTTTTTTAAAAAAATAGCTAAATTTTTGTGGACAAACCACAACAGGATGAACTAAATTCTTTCCTAACCCGTCAAAATCCATTTTGATTTCTTTTTGCCGAAAAAGTGGGAATCTTCTTTTACCCAAATAAATAGAATCGGACAACGCAAAAATTTCGAATCCGATTCTTGCAAAAATGTGAAAAAAAAACAAACTAAAAATTTACAAAACAAAGATTCTAATTTGAAAGTATTGAAAATTCGAAAAAAATTAATATGCATTTTGGCTACAATTTTTTTTTGCAAAAATGGGTATTGCTACAAGCGACCGCTTAGAATCCAAACTGTTCGATTTGAAATTTGATGTCTCGGACTTCTAACCTCCTTCTTTGAATCCGGGGGACGAGACTATAGATTCACATGAATTGAATGTCAATCTACGTTTTAACTAGTATAACCAAAAAACCTATTTTAAGGAGAGTCGAGTTCAATCACAACTGTGTTTTATTCAATATTAAGGGGTGCCATAAAACCAGAGACTGGAGTCATTATAATTACGAAACACATAAGTCAGTATATTTTTTATGCTTTTATAGTTAAGCTGAACCGATATGATTACGGGGCCTTCTATCACTTTTTTGCGATTTTTCTCTTCAAACTCAACCCACGTTTTCTCTCAGACCAGAAGAGATCGTTTTTTTGATCTGGGGGCCGACTCATTCATTTTATTTGCATTTTTTCACTAATATTTCAGTTTTGCCACGCATTATTTGATTTGGGGGCCATCATACTTTATGACAATTTGTTACTTAATATTTCAGTTTTGTCCCACGCATTATTTGATTTGGGGGCCACTACATTTATGAGATTTGTTATTATATTTCGTTTTTGCCACGATTGATTTGAATTTGGGGGCCACTCATCTTTATGCATTTTTATAAGTTTTTCCACACCATTATTTGAGGGGGACTTTTTGATTAGATGAGTTGCGGCATTAGCTTAAAATAAATCAGCAAGAATAAGATCTCACTGAGAATACTTAAAACAATTAAGTGTTATACACTTTTGTTAGTAAAAAAGGTGTCTTTTTCTTTAAAGATCATCAAGGTAACAAAATTTGGTCATTATTTTACCCTTGGCTTTGGGGGCCTAATTCGTTTGTGATTATCTCGTTCCGTTTTTCAATGGCGAGGGGGAAACTGGTGAGGTTCTGAAAAAAGGTACTTCCATTTATATTTGCCAGCTCGTATAACTATCGGTAATAGGCCTTTCTGATTCAATTTGTTTTTATTTTGAAACTTTTCATTTATACCATTATTGGTTATTAAGAATTAAACGCAGCAATCATTTTGGAAAAAAGAACTTTCGCTTGCTCAATTTGATTAGAATGCGTAGCCGAAGAAAATCTTTTCTGATAGGTATTTTAAGGGTTTCACTGCCGGATTATGAATGCTCTTTGAAGTGCAGCGCGCCCCTACAGGAACGCTTCACAAAACAATAATCGAAATTCTTTTCTTTATTTTGGCTTAATATTGCAGTTAGCATATTCCATTTTCTAAGTAAGAATATAAAAAAAAATCCATTTTTGTGAAGAAAAAAGTTTTTAATATACTTAAAGTTAGTAATTACAAACTAAAACAATGAAATAATTTATCCAAAAAAACTTAAATTATAATTATGAAACGTTAAAAATCTTTTTGATAAATTAAGGTGCGGTAGTAACTTTTTTATCACCTCAAATTATGGGGAGCATTTTCAAGGCACTCATAAAACCAGCGACATGACCTTAGTTTGAGCAGGGATGGGCGTCCGAGCTCAAACATGTGCCTGTGAATATCGGAGCAGGTCTGAGCAACCGATCAGATCTTTTTTTCGGATCCGATCAGTTTTTCTAATCCGGGTCCGATCCGATATTAACATTTGGGGATGTGCTTCGCAATCGGATAGTTTTTACACACCACGTGAAGCTAATAAATCAATCTTTCTGCTTAAAGGGGGGAATGATCGGTCAAAGACTAATTAAAGCAAAACAAAATGAGAATGGAAATATTATTTATTTATTGTGTTATCGTTGATATTAGGAGTCACGCGGACAGCTAGTTTGAGAGGGTACATGGTCACTGGTTTAATGAGACCCTTGAGCTTTCTAGAAATGGTCCAAATTGATTCGGGGGATAACAAAGTGTAAGCTACGAACAAAATTCAAAAAAACTTTCAAATTCAAAATAACGTTTGCTTTAATGGGGTTCTCAACGGTTTTTTTAAATTTTGAAATCAGCGCTCAGATCTACTCTTTCTGCTCCGATTGTAAGTAAAAAAATTTTTTGGGCACCAGCAGCGCAGGTGGAGGAGATTTCTAGAAACTATATTTGTCTTTATTCTTTATTCTCAAAACTGCTAGATTTATGGAGATTTCAAATTTATGGATTTCAAAATTATGTTGTTGACGTCATGATGACGTCATTTTGAAAATTGACTTCCAAATTAACTCTTCGAAAATTTTATATGAATGGGCGTTGGAATAATATTTCATCTCTGGGGAATTTATGATGATAACTTTATTTGACCTATCTAAAAACTCTTGCGATATTTAAACGACATATAAAAGTCCTCTCCCACGCTCTACACTTTTTTTCATTTTGAGTCAAAATATTGAATTTTGTATTCATATCAATACGGGGGCTCCTGGTCATTTTTTTACTCTGTTTTTTAAGGTGGTTCTATAGTCTCCATATCTTTTTAAACATAATGGCTATCGGCTGATTATTCATGATTTTTTGACCTCGACGAGACTTGTTTTGTTATATAATAACACAAATTTGTGAAAAATCCACAAAATTTTCCAAAAAAAACATCGAAACTTTTTGAGTGTCAAAAAAAATGAAATGTTTTGATCTTAGCGCTCGAGGATTCTTATTTCGAAGATTAGTTTATAATATTAAATTCCAGAAGTGAATGCTTACGATCTCGTTTGGTGCTATTTGAAACGCATAGGATGCACATTAAGATTTAAAAAAAATTCAAGTTGTCTATTGGCAGTTTAAAACTGACATTGCAAATTCAAGCGCAGAATAATCTTTTTCTTCAAATTGTCAGATAATCTGTTGATACTGTAAAAATAGTTTTGTAAATCACTTGTGAAAATATCGCGTCCGTGGCAAAATAGCAAAAATGGCCTTACCGGCATAATCGAAAATTTTGAGGATGAAACGAAACAAAGCGAGCAGTCATTTTTTGCTATGCTACTTAAACTTATGTCGTGAAGAACGATATTATTTTCTGAAATAGGACAAAAACAAAATATAAGCGGTTAGAAAAGTATCGCTCTCAGTTAAGCTCAGTTGCATTGTAATTCGATCTTGAAAATTGTACGCAAAAGTGTACAGCGATGATTATGAACGTTCATCCAGAGTTTTTTATGGTATTATTGTAGCAAATAAAAAGTATGAAGCCTGAAAAAAAGTCTGGCTGGCTATAGAACCCTCAATCCAAATTTTTTTATTTCTTATGCTTTGAAAAACACTCATCCATACCATCTTTAAGATAACTCAAACTGAAGCACAAATTTTGTAAAAAATAAAATCAAAAAAAAAAACGAATTTTTTTGATAATTTGGTCTGTAGTTACACTTTGTTTTGTTCTAAGCCCCAAGGGCCTTATAACACACAGCGAAAAGAGAATATATATTATTCTCATTTTTCGCTTTAACTCTGTAGTGCTTTCTTGCGCATCGATGGAGCATGGCTTTTTAATCGCAATTTCAGGAACCCTTATCATGTATGAATGAAAATTTACAAAGTAATCGATCAACTATTTGAATAATTGACGTTTGTGCGGTTTTTTTCGAACAATTTTAGCTGCTATTACAGTCTTATTTTTTTGAAAAACAATTTAATCATCAAGAAAGCCTTTGAGCGGGACAAAAAAAATTCTAAGACTTTTCCATTACACATAGCCCCAAAGTGATAAAGTGCACGTAATTCAAGACATAAGGTTGGACAAAAAGTACTGTTTTTTCAAAACGTTACTGTAAATCAATTTTTGAAGGAAGTGAAGTGGTCATCTTTAGGTTTTTAAGCTTTTTCTCCATTAACCACAAGACCTAAAATGATCACGTGACCTTCAATTAGGAAATAGTTTTTGATGAAAGTAAACAAATAGTGATGGCAAATACGCGGAAAATTTTTGGGCCAATATACCTAATTCAGAGTTTTGAATCATATTACTATTTTCCAAACAACGGTCACATGATCTCTATTTTTCGAAAGAAATAAGGATTTATCTATGCAATTTCAAACTTATTTTTGAATTATTCGTCACCGATTCTACTTCGACTTGATGTAATAGAAGAAAACAAAATGTCTAAAACACTTGAAGTTGACCCTGGATTTTTTTGACTAAATTGAGTACTTCTTTTCAAACTTACTGTACATTTTTTTTTCAAAAGTACTGCAAATCACCGTGAAGAGCCCTTAAAAGAATCGTAACTGAATTTCTAAGACTTTTTATTGCATAACAGTATGCTCTCCGGTTTCAAATAGATCATTTCTAGAGTCATAATTTCCGTAATACCTGAGTGTACAGAAGAATGCGCTAGGCGAAAAAAGAGACAAGAAATCAACGAGAAATAAATATTCCAAAAAACTTTGAAGACTCATTTACATGAAAATGCGTGATAAACACCATTCTATTTTTTCGCACGCTGCAATCCCAAATTGTTGGCGTTTAATATTTGAAATATGAAAATGTCAAATGACCCTCAAATTCGTGTTATTTTTCAACTTGGGTTTCTGAGAATCGGCAAAAATGAGAAAATTTCTTAATTTTATTCTTCAAATTTTGATGACTTTTTATTAATTTTTTTTAACAAATTGTTTCTATGGACCTGCTCGAAATTTCTGATATACACTAATCATGAAAAAATAATATTTATTAATGAATGTTCGGCTTATAATGCTCAATTCAAGCGCTGCGCCATGAATGGCGGCAAAGACCTACGGGTCCAGAGATTGTTCGGCCATAGGGAATTAACTAGTCGTCTTCCAGTTTTTAGAAAATTCTTGAACCGATCATCCCCCTCTTAAGGGGGGTGCGAGATTTTTTGACCTTTTCGAAGCATTTTGGGTAATCTAGCAGAGCTGAAATCAAAAACTTATGCCATCTCTGAAGACAACTCTTCGAACCGGCTGATTTCTATTAACAATAATCTGATACAACCCACCTACGCCCAACTACGTTCTAAAAAGTCCCAAAATACTCAATACGTATTTCTCCGTCAATTTTTCATCATTTTTCAATTATTTTTGTGTCACGGCTCTTAAAGAAGCCTACCATACACTGCAAATTATTGTCATTTACTCGCGAATTTTGCTTTTGGCGGCCAAAAACGAAAAAACAAAGATTATTGATTTATTTATGATTAAAAATTGAAAGTGCGCTAAATTTGTTTTTTTTGACGCTACCGAATTAAATCATTGTCACCACAATCCTCAAAAGTGTTAATTATCTTGAAGCATTTTTTCTGGTTTTAAATTTTGTCAAAAATATTAGGCTTCAAAATGAAAAGTTGGATGCTTCCAAGAAAGACGCCAAATCAAAATTTCGGAAAAATCTCTAATGGATTGTCAACCCAAGTCTTCGTGCTCCAGAATGCAGTATGAGCCGAAACTGTTCTCTTCTTATAACTGGTGGAGGAGAATCACCTTTTGCCCTGAGCCTCCCAAACTGACCAATTTCAAACAATTTGGCTAAAAATGAAAAGATTGACATGGCTTCCCATAGAGACGCCGAAGAAAAATTCAAAAAAAAGTCTCTTGTTCATTTGTAACAAGTCTTGCTTTATATGCAGTATGAGTCAAACTATGTTCTGTTAAACTGGTGGAGGAGATACCTTATCTGAGCCTCCAAATTGATCATTTCAAAAATTTTTACTCTTATTTTTTCGTGGTTTTGTCGGCCAAAAAGCCAAAATTCCAAAGAAAAGACGCTTATGCATCAAGGTGTGAGGCTTCTCTAGAGCCCTGCACAAAAGATAATGAAAAATAGTGAGAATTGCAAAGAAGAAATACGTATTTAGTGTTTTTTAAGGAGCTTTTACAAGCGTCGGTGTCGCGTAGGTGGGATTGGTATCAGATACTTTTCACAATTAGAAATCAACCGTGAGAGATGTTCTTAAGATGCCAGAAACTTTTGAGTTATCAGCTCTGCTATTTATCCAGAATAGCTGTCGTAAAAGGTCAAAAAAAGCGCCACCCACCCCCTTTAAAGCAGAAAGATTGACTTTATTAGCTTACGGTGTGCAAAAAAGTTATCCGATCGCAAAAAGCACCATCCCAAAATTTGAATATCGGATCGGAACGCTATTAAGAAAAACACGTGATGGATTGGAAAAAAAACGATGCTGATCGGTTTGCTCAGACCGCTCGGTACTTTGCACAGACATTTTTAGGCTCGGACGCCATGCCCTGCTCCTACGGGGGGTACTGTCAGTGTTATTATGAGGCCTTGAAAATGCTCCCATTAATTTGCGTGATAAAAAAGTGTTACTACCGACCTATTACAAAAGATTTTTAAGTCTCATAATTTATAACTTTTTTAAGTTTTTTTGGTTATAATATTCCTTTTTTACAAGTTTTTTTGGTAATTATACCTTTAAGTTTATAATTAAAACTTTAATCTTCACAAAACTGATTTTTTTAATATCTTACTTATGAAAATGGGAATATGTAACTGCAATATTAGCCTAATAAAGAAGATTTGCGATTATTGTTTTTGTGAAGCGTTCCTGTAGGGGCGCTGCACTTCAAAGAGCATTCATTACCCCGAGTGAACCTAATATCTGCAATGGAGAAAAGATTTTCTTCGGCTACGCCATTCTAACAAAGTGAGCACGGAAAGTTTTTTTTCTAAAAAGTCATTTGCTGCGTGTTAATTTCTTGATAACAATAATAAGAAATAAAAAAGTTTCCAAAAATAAAAAACAAATTGATATCAGAAAAGGCCTATACCGTATAGGTTTATACGAGTGATCAAATATAATAAGGTACCTTTGTTTTCAGGTTACCTCACCAGTTCCCCCCGCATTTGAAACACGGAACGAGATAAATCACAAACGATTTTGGCCCCAAAAGCAAGGTAAATTAATGCCAAAATTTTGATTACCTGATGATCTTTAAAATGAAAGGAACACCTTTTTTACCTAACAAAAGTTGATAACTGTAATTTGCTTTTTAATATCCCAGTGAGGATCTTAATTCTGCGATTTATTTTGCTAAGACTACAATGGTCCGCCTCCAATCAGATCTGAAAATGTCATAGTGATGAGTCTGGCCCAAATCAATATAATGCGTGGGCAAACTGAATATAAGTAACAAATGTCATAAAGTGATGATGGGACCCCCAAATCAATAATGCGTGGGCAAAAACTTGAAAATATTAGCTGAAAAGTATAAAGTGATGAGTGGGCCAAAATCATAATAATGCGTGGGCAAAACTGAAATATAGTAACAAATGTCATAAAGTGATGAGTGGGCCGCCCAATCAAATAATGCGTGGGCAAAACTGAAATATTAGTGAAAAATGGCATAAAATGATGCCGTGGGCCCCAAAAAGACGATCTTTTCGTGGGTCGCTGAGAAGAAAGTGGGAGTTGAGTTGTGGAAGTGAAAAAATGGAAAAAGTGATGAGAGGGCCCGAAATCGATATAAATAATGTTACGAGCTTGATAAAATTATTTTTATTCCTTTAGGAAGATTGAGTTCAGTTTTCATTTTTGAAATCGTCGAAAAATTTCAAAAAATTCAAACTATTCGAAACAATTTTCCCGCATTTTTTTGTCCAAATTTTTGGTTTTGAGTTTTATTAAAATCTGTGGGTAAAAAACGAAAAAAAAAACCACTTTAACTTCTTCAACAAACGCCTTACATATTTTCTGACAGCCGTTTGACAAGAATTAAATCTTTATTTTTCATCTTTGTCGAATTTTATTGGAATATTACAAAATTTTTCGCAAAATGTCCAAAATTTTTAATTTGTGTTTTTCGAATCCTTATAAAAATGACGGTGGAATCAATTCATATAATTTTTTGTTTTCTCTACCTTTTGGCATTTCTTTGACCATTTTTCCATAGCAAAAAGCCTTTTGATATCAAGAAAGTTTTGTAATGTGCAGAATTAAACAAGACTTTTTAGGCATAACACCCGAAAATCTGTCTGAAGTTTATTCAATAATTGGTCTTCGAAAATAAATTTCTGTAGTCGGGTTTAGTTGCGAAATGGATGAACAGTGAAAAGTGTTTCTTTATAATTTTCCAATAATTAGTTCACTGTTAAAAAATAAAAAATATAAACATTCGCAAGAATGAACACTTTAACTTGGAAGAAAAAATAAGAAAATAAATGTATACATTTAATTTCTTTATATATCGCTCTGAAAAAATGTCAATCTGCAAGACTTATGACCCTAATACTAAAATATGTAAATAAAGTGGTTTGATTGGTTCGAGGCGTGGCGTTGAGTTCTCTTCTCATCATACTCTCAAGTTTACCATTCAGCAGAAGTAATTATAACAATGAATCTGTTTTAACGTTTACAATACAAGACGAGATAATTTTTTTTCAACGAAAAAGACGTGAATATGACCAATATTCAGGAGGTTTTCTTTACATTTTCTGCTTTTATTCATTTAAACAAATGCCGCTTATTCAGATCTTTTAAAGAGACTTTCTGAATTTCATTTTACCGTCTTAACAACAAAACAGAGAATAAATTTCAACGAAAATGGTAAATATGACAATATTTCGTAAGGTTTCATATCATTCTGTTATATTGAATTTAAAGCAAAATTGATCGAGATTTTACAATTTCTTGCTGTCGAATTGAGAACAATTTTTACCAAGTTTTCGATGCCGCACCGGTGAAGCCATCCTTCACCAAAATTCAAAAAAATTTACTTGTGCAATTGGAAGAGAAGGTTTCACGTTCCCGTATTTTTCTTCTCATTATTTTTATCTCCCGTTATCGACCCTCTCCAGTCCGCTGGAGGAGAGGGCATTTCTCAGCATTAAAAATGGCAAAAAGTGATGAGAGGGCCCCGTAATCGATATCGGTTCAGCTAACTATAATAAGCATAAAAAAATATACTGACTTATTGTTTTCGTAAGTTATAATGACTCCAGTCTGCTGGGTTTATGGCACCCCCTTAAATTGAATAAAACAATTTGATTGGAACTCGACTCCTCCTAAAATAGGTTTTTTTGGTTAGTACTAATTTTAAAACGTGAGATTCTGGACTTCAATGTCATGTTGAATCTATAGTCTCGTCCCCCGGATTCAAAGGAAGGAGGTTAGAAGTCCGAGACATCAAATTTTCAAATCGAACAGTTTGGAATTCTAAGGGTCGCTGGTAGCAATACCCATTTTTGAAAAAAAATTGTAGCCAAAATGCCATATTAATTTTTTTCGAATTTTCAATACTTTTCAAATTAGCATCTTTTTTTTGTAAATTTTTAGTTTTTTTTTTTTCACTTTTCGAAGAATCGGATTCGAAATTTTTTGCGTTGTCCGATTCTATTTTATTTTGGGTAAAAGAAGATTCCCACTTTTTCGGCAAAAAAATCAAAATGGATTTTGACGGGTTAGGGAAAGAATTTAGTTCATTTCCCTGTTTGGTTTGTCCACAAAATTTTCAGCTGTTTTTTTGAAAAAATTATATTTCAAATCACGAAAGTCATTCAAGGAATTGTTTTTTGGAGCCAATTTAGCGCCAGCAATGACAAAATCTGTGTTTATTTGATAAAATTTAGATCTGTTTTTCGATAAAATTTTGCTGAATTTGCATGTCATTTTTTTCATATTCGCTTTCAAAATCAATCGTATTATAAATTATTTCTGAAAAATTTGTCATTTTTTTTATTTAAGTTGTTTCAAAAAGTCGATTAATTATTTTTTTACAAATTTTTCCTTGAAGTTTGTTTCCAATTTTGAGCATTATTTAGTTTAATTTTCGTCTGAACGAGTCAGAAGTGAAATAAATTTGTTGCACTTAATTTAGGCTTGGCTTAATATTACATTTTAGCTTAATATTACATTTTAGCATTACCCTTTTAGCCGAAAATTAGACGAAAAATATGATACTCAACTTTTAATACTATATTTTTTTCAATCAAACTCTCTTTTTTTAAAGTTTTTCTATTGTTAAAAAATAAACCCCAAAAAATAAATTTAAGCAAACCCAGTTACTTCTGGTACAGTTGGTCCGGGGATTAAGAAGATTGTGGGTGCAGTAATTTATTTTCAAACCACGGTCTCAAATCAGGGTATGTTTTTTTGTAATCCAACCATTCAGCACATGAGAAATTGATTGCAAGCAAAAAAAATTTTTTACTATCGAATAACTGATTCTAGAACATCGATTTACTTGCAAAAAATTAATTTATTTACAATTCCAGACATCGGATAGTCTCAAATTACAAAAAATAATAATCACAGCACAAAAAAAATTACACTAAATAAAAGTATTTAATATTATTAATTGTTACCAATTTTTGCCCCCTTTTCAATATTTAAATTTTTAGCTGAATCAATGTTATAATTTACTGCGCGAAATTAGCATAAAATCTGACAAAAACTTTTAAAATTTTTTTAGTCTTTAATTTCACTAAGATAATCGAGAATGATTTATGAAAAAGAGAAAATAAATCGCATCTACCGTTCGTGAGTTATACTTTTTTTTGTAAAATAATGTACATTTCGCCTATATTTAACTATAGCAATAATTTTCAAAAAAAATTCCCGGCAAAATTAAAATGAATTAAAAATTTTTTATCAGTCTATATCGAGCAGAATATTTTTCTACAATAATATGCATTATGATATTTTCGGATACGTAATATGACGGTATACTTTCAATGAAGAGATAATACCAGCAAATTGGTTCTATGCATTTAAAGGTGACTTATAATATTTTCAAAAATGAAATCAATTTTTGACTTTCCAAGGTTCTGGACTACAATATACAATTGAAAATAAACGTTCACTCAATTCTCACCAAAAGGATATTGATTTTAAAAAACGGCTTATTATCCCCCAGCACATTGCTGGAAGCACCCACAATCCCCTTAAGGATGTTTATGCGGGTTCTAGGCAATGCAATATAAATACAATTATTAAATTAGTTTCATCATTTATTTGGAAATGAGGGACGAAAACATAATAATGTTTTTGAGCAGTTATTTTCGCGCAACCTAATTAATCTCAGAGTAAGTTGCATAGCTGTCACACACGTATTGATTCTTCCAGAATTTTGTCAAAACTTCTTTTTTTGACAATCACACAACAGTCGTCAGCAAAACGAGGTCATGATACAATTTCCCCACTTTTCTAATGCTTAAAAGCTGCTTCCCATAGAAAGTCCATCTTATTGGCGAAAAACCGTTATTCTTGTGCGAAAAATGCTAAATTTTGTAAGTTCGTATTTCATCAATTTGAGAAATTTTACTCGTGTAGGCTTAGATAACAAATGGCCCTGTAAATCAAATTCGTCGGGAACATATTTTTTTGTGTTGGAGAATAACAAATCAAGTATGAAGCTCAAAACTCTGTTAACATCAACTGAGGGGTAAAGGTTTTTATATCTAGGCACATTGAATCGTGTTGGTTTGGATAAATTTATTTTTTTGTATCATGAATTTGGATTTAAATTATTTTGTGCTGTTGACTAAATAAGTGAATTTTTTCAAAAGGGGTTTTAAAATTGGCTTCAAGTATTTTTATACAGTCTTGGTGAGACTATAATGTCCTGGAACAAGCAGTCTCAAAGGGTTCCCTTTTCTGTGCATTTTAATTTGACCATAAGAATCAGATAGTGTTCTATAACAAATTTATCAATTTATTCGAATTTTTCATTCAAAAACAATTGCTCTAGTTTTTTATCATATTCACAATTAGTTATATAACACAAGTTTGGGCATTTATCAACAAAAATGAATAGACTATCATTAAGTTTTTGAAATTCCATGAATTTTTTAACTCGATGATCTACAGTATAACGGTTTTTAATATTTTGAATATTAAATGTTGATGGAAAAGACAATGATTTATAATAAATTTTGAGCCTTTATTTTTCACAGTAATAAAATATAGAGAAAATAAGTGCAGGTTTAAGAGTTGTTTATACAAGCAGAATGATATTTCGAGACTAAATAATGTCTGTTGTAATTGTTTTTTTGAAAATTTAAACAGAAAACCTACATGTAGAATGTGACACTGATTCTAGAAGTCCGTCCTTTCTTTGAGCGGTCCTTAAATAATTTGCAATAGCCTCTCGCAACTTTGGTAAGCAATACCAAAAGCAATAGCCAAATTTTGACCTACTTCATTTTTCCGATAATTTATTAATTTTCTTGGGTCTTCTGATCTCTCAGTTTCTTAGACTGAGAAATTAAATGTTTTCCGTTCGACTCCTGCAAGTTGAAATTTTTGATTACGATTTTATTCGCACCCACCCAAGATCAGTAATTCGCCTACCTATTTCTCGCACAAGAATTTGACTCCTCGAATGAACCCTTGACCTATTTTTGGTTCCAGAATCTTTGATTTAAACGAACAGGGACTTCAAAAATTTCTTAAGGGGATTTTGAGTGTAAATAAAGCAAGAGTTGAAAAAAATTGCTTTTATTTTCTGGAATAGTGAGAATAAAACAATTCTGAAAAAATATAATACTGTCATTGGACAAGGGAGCGAGAGAGAGCTCACGCACCCACTGCGTCATCCCGATGTTTTTACCATCTGCAGAGAAATTATATGAATGAAACAGTGTTTTGCCGCTAAAAACCAAAAGAGAATTTTTTTCAACAGGCGAACCTGACAATTATTTGAAAACTTCATACTTTTGAAAATATATTTGTTTGATTTAATTTGAAGCAAAATTGACTGAGTATTTTCAAATTTTGTGAAACCGTTTGTTCAACCGCTTTTGGCTGCTAAAAACCAAAAGAGAATTTTTTTTAACGGGCGAACCTGACAATGATTTGAAAACTTACTTTTCAAAACAATTTTTTGATTCAATTTGAAGCAAAATTGACCGAGTATTTTCAAATTTTGTGAAAAAAATAAGATATATTTACCGTTTTTTTAGTGCGGCACCAGTGCGAATCGAGAAATTTTACTTGCAGTTAAAAGAGAAAGTTTTATTCTCCAGTATTTTTTCTCTCATTTATTTTTACCTCTCCGTTATCGACCCTTTCAGTCCAGCTGGAGAAGTGGGCAATTTCTGTCAGCAATTCCAAAAATCTACTTTTTCCCTAATTTTGGAGCTTTTCACTTCATTTTTTCTAGGTCATCAGAGGCGCAAATTGCGCCGCGCAATACAAAACATTTATCGTATCTTTCTTTGTGTTTCAAGGACGCAGTAACAATAAAAAAAGTTTTGAAATTTCTGCAGAAACGGGTTTTAGAGGCTCCGTGAAAAATAAAAAAATTACTAGAACGCTTCAATAAGAGTTTTGTACAGTATTACGATTCTGATGACCTCGAAAACAACTTAAGTAAAAATCTCTGAAATTGGAGGGGGAGATAACTTTTTTAAGAACTTTTTTGAAGCCTTTGTGTACGTGGACAGATCACCTAAAACGATTTTGGGAAAATTCTTGGATTTGGCTTCAGCATTATAAATAAACCGTATTTTTACCTAATTATAGGGGTCTCAATCGAAAATTTATCTCTTCCCTGAATTAAAAATTTACACAGTGGAAACCAACATGAATGTGTTGCTGATGAGTCCATGCAGATCACCTAAGAAAGTTTTGTTCAAATCTGTTTCTAGTTTTTCATAAATCGTGTTTTGATTTTCCACAAATTGATAGGTCCCGAGCAAAAAATGATCAACTTGATAAAAAACGTTGTATGAATCTGAAAGCTTAGGTATTATTATTTAATCTCGATCCAATTCGTTATTTACCCCGAATTACTGACGACCACCCCCTCAAAAGTAATGAAATACAAATTTAGTTGAAGATAGTCGAAGTATGAAAGAAGATATCAAATGGGACAATGCTGCCATGTTCAAAAATAATGTTCGAGCACCAGCAGCATTTCAATCTGCTCTTGGTGGCCAACTGTTTGCAACTGAAAAACCAATGACAGCAAAACCAACACCAGTACACATAGAATACAGTAACAATATTATTAATGCTTTACATCAGAAATCTGGCAGTTCTTTTAGTGGAAATTTAGGAACGGATATTTGATATAAATTAATTAAACTATGAACAAAACGTTGAAATAATACATAAGAAAGTGGCTGAAAATTCAAAATCAGGGGTGATAGTTATCATAAGCAAGTTTTTATACATTACATTTCACGATTTTGCAAAAATTGGATGAATTAAATTTTAATTTTGGGAAAATTATTAAAAACGCGAGGCAATAACTCGGTTTTTTTAAATGTTGTGAAAAATAAATTTTTTTTTGAAAAAAAAGTTTTCTCACATAAAAAGTTTTTTTACTGTAATAACGAATAAATCAAGAAATATTTAAAGAATTTCGAGGGAATATGTTTGTTGTCAAAAAACTATTTTTGTTAAATTTTTTTTGTCTTAAAAATGTTTATTTTAAAAAAAAATGCTTTATGTTCATAAATGTTTTTTGATTAAATTATGGTTTTGTGAGTTAATGAGTTTTGTTAAAAAAAGCTCTTTTTGAAAACTTTTTCCTGGTAACGAATGTTGTTAGTGGAAATATTCTTGTTTAACCCTTGGAAGCTCCTAATTGAAACCTTCGATGGAGGCTTCAAAGCCGATTTTTAAGCTAGACTTTGCACACTTTTGCTTTGATAACTACATATCCGATCAGTCTCTAGTTTCATTTTGTGACAATCAGAAAGTCCAATTTTTTAAATAATTAAATAAAATTTTGAATTATACACATTTATTTGTTGAAAATGCCCGCTGAAAACCACCTTTTACATTTGAAAGTGTACTGAGTGAACTTGAACTTTCACAGAAATTTTTTCGTCGGAATATTCTCAACAGTTATTGAAAGTTCAACATTTTTATTGAGATTTCCAAAATATTCTCTAATTAAAAAGTTATTTTGTAATAACTTTAATTTTTAGTCAGAAAATCGAAAATATACCGAGTGTGTTTTAGCTTTTGGGGTGTTCCCCGAGGAGATTCACGCTTAACCAATCAGAGCTCGACTTGGTTAGTTTGTTTAAGGGGCGTTTCAATCTCCCCGGGGAAAACCCCAAAAGCTAAAACACATTCGGTAAAGTATAAAAAAAATTATTAATTTTCTTTAAAAATGTTATAATATTATGTTTTGATCATATTTCTCGCTGATAATCATTCAAAAACACAGTAGGAAACCTGATCGCTCGAAAAAATTTGTATGTTCATCGTATTAACTCACTTTGCCACAATTTCAGATAATTTAAATCAAATCGATCTATTTGTCAAAATATGAGATTTTGGTAATTCACTCGAAAAAAAATTAATGAAGATTTCCGCATAGTAGAGAAACTTTATTTGTGTTTATAAATAACTTGAAGACTTTTTTAAAAGCTAATATCCTCAAATTTTTTGTATAGTCAGTCAGTATTTAGAAATCGGCGTTTTAGTTAAATATTAGAGAAATTGGCGGAAAAAGTAAGATGAAATAACTTTTGAACGGTGGGTGATAGAACAATTTAATTGAGATTTAAGATTTTTTTCTTGGCAAACTGTATCTTAAATTTTCATAAAAAGTCTGTAAAGTATTTTTATCGATCAATTTTTTAACATTTGTTTTTGTTCATTTATTATCAACTAGTTTCGAAATTTCTATTTCATTTTCAAGATTTGATTTCAGTAATAATGTAAGTAAATTCCAGTTTATAAAAACAAGGAATTGGATTCTAGAGAGTCAAACAATTTTTGGGAATTCTTGCAGAATTAAAATAAATTAAAANAAATATAAGTGAGAATATAAGTGAGAATATAGGCGCTTTTGGTCATTTTGATAAGGTCATTTTTTTAAGGTCGAAAAATTTTTGAGCCGATTAATCGGTTCCGAGCTTCCGAGGGTTAAAAGGTTTTATCAAAAAAGAGTTTTTTTTTAATAACTGTTGTCGAATATTATATCTGAAATAACCTAAATAAGCCGGTATGGGTACCAAATTCCAGGACACAAAATTTGACGAATTGCAATATAGGCTCGACATGTTAGAAAACATGCAATTAAATAAGAATATTAATAGTGCATTTGGAAGTGTACGAACTACACAACCAACAACGCTGGCGCCAACAACGACTAAACGACCTTTGACAAAATGTGAAAAACGGAGCATTTCAGAAAATAATAGATGTAAGGGATGGCTTTTAAGTTTACCACTGGTATAATACGACTCTGAATACGAAAGTTTTTTAACAACAGGTTTAATAATACTTTCAAATGATCTTCAATTAATACAAGTCTCTGCTTGCACAAAAAGTGCCCGCTCAATCAGGTCATTTTAATTTTTTTAATAAGAAATTTGAAACCTTTCTGACTGATAATACATTTATAGATCTCAACTTATATTTGATGAGAATGATGCTGCATCATTGATGCAGCCAGTCAATAATAAGACAAAATTTTGAGCAAAAAAGTCATAGGGAATTGTAACTCATTATTTCTATATAAATTTCCACCCGTATTCGGGCGACCCAATTCAAATGATGTTGAATGCGGGGATGTGACTGGCTGGATGCGCTGCTTAACATAATATATTGATGATAATACGTCAGTCTACAGTATGTAAAAAAATTGTTCGAGACCAACAAGGGAAATTTCTCTGGATCAAAACCTATAATTGGCAGGAGAATTACTTTCAATCCAGCTGAAATTGGAGCTTTTGGTCCCGAAATTTTTTTTTACATACTGTAGATAGTTGCTCAGCGTCATAAGTTATGACTGATAATTGTGACGTCAGAAAAGATAGTGACCAATCAACTCACACGATTGTCAACTTATTTTAGGAATCGTGTGATTTGATTGGTAACTATCTATTTTGTCGTCTTAGTTATGACGCTGAGTAACTATCCATACCAAAGTATTATCTTTGATATGAGAAGTTTTAGCCAATCATATAATCTAGAATTGAGGCAACGCTTTCTTATCGGCTCATGCTCATTGCATCTTTTCGCCAACATTTGAATCGGGCCTCCCGAACGCACATGAAGTAAAGATCTATATCTAGGAAGAGCCACTGAGAAAAATCGTCAGAAATACTACTAGTGAAGTTAATTTTAAATTTTATCACAATCCGTCATTTTCCGTAAAAATCGGATATTTATCGTTTTTTATGTGATCGTGAGCGTCTGCAAGCGTCCACAATGTGGGCTCCACATCTATTTCACGGAGAACAACTCTCTCCTAGATATCCCTTTATCATACTTTGCTTAGAATGCGTAGCCACGTCGATTTTTCTATGTAATTCTTCTATTGATTCGCCTATCTGGCTACGCATTTTAAGCAAAGTGTGATAAAGGGATATA
>SCLH01001358.1:34178-51018 GCA_004367855.1 Oikopleura vanhoeffeni
AAAAATTCAGAAGTCCAAATTTTCAAAAATGAAAAAAATCTTGAAATTCCTGCGGTGTCGTGGTTGATGGTCAATTGATAGTCAAAAATTTGTTTATATAATATAACAAATCTGCATAAGTTGTTGCCTTTAATGGCGATGTGGTTAGTGTTCTTCCATATGACCATTGTCTTGTGTGTTCTATCTTCGATATGACCCGGTTTTTTAGAACATCTTATTTTAAAGTGTAACCTCGAACTTATTAGTTGTTTTGCAAAAACCAACATTTATTGTTTAAGAACATCTTATTTTTGAGGTTACACCTAAAACTTAGGTCACTTTTTTTCAGGTAATACACTTAAAAGGCAGGCTTCCAAAAATGGATAAGGATAGACGTATCTCCCTATGGGGGATAGGTAGGTAGAATTCCCTGGGATGTTTTCTAAAGTAGTTTTAGACGAGTGATATCAAAAACTAAGTCCGTATAAATTATTTTCCCCTTTGTATTAAATTGAGTCCAATTCTTAAAATGTGGAGATTTTGTGTTTTTTTCTGCCAAAAAACTTTTCAATGATGAAAAANAAAATTTTGAACATAAAAGTGAGAATTAGAAAATCTAAGTGCCACCAAAAGATTCCTTGTATACGATTTGCTGGAAACGATATTAGCAACTATGGTCTCATTTTCAACACAACGGATTCTAGAAAAAAAAAAATTTCTATAAATATTTCGTTTTGCTCTCTAGCACTGTTTGTGTTGAAAATGAGACCATTGTTGCTAATATCGTTCTCAGCAAATCGTATACAAAGAATCTTTTGGTGGCACTTATATTTTCTGATTCTCACTTTTATGTTCAAAATTTTCGATTTCGCGCACTTTTCTGTCCATTTACAGCCATTCAGGCCGAAATTCGAAAAAGTACCTCCCATTCGATGTTAACCAACCCTTTGGTTTGTTATATTCCGAAAATGACGTTTCTGATATTTTCACTGAAAAAGCCTTGTATCAAAACGTCGAAAAACACCATTTTTCGGCATATTCAACCAGATTGCTGACCCCTGAGGCAAAAATCGAAAAAATAGCTACCATTCACTAAAATTCAGACAATTTTCCGGTTTCTCACCAAACCTCTCGTGTTTAACCGCGGTTAACCAGATGGTTGGTGGGAGTGGTACTGAACTGACAAATGGAATCGCGAGATCAAGCATAGATCTATCATATGTTTTGATGAGAAATGTTCTACCGTCATCAGTTTAGCCGTACCAAGCCTCCAAAATGTCAGAAATCACGTACACCAACCCCTTAAAAATATTCGAATTTGAAGAAAATTTTCAAATTTTAAAGGAAGTTTTCAAACTTTGACGAAACTTTTATATGTTGAAGAAGATTTTTAAATGTTTAAGAACATTTTAAAATGTTAAAATAGATTTTACTTTTTTTAAAAATTCAAAATTTATAATTCCCAGAAATGCTCAAATTAAAATTTGTGAAAATTTCAAAAAATGTAGCAAATTTTAATTATTGAGTTAAATATTCTAATTTCGAAAGTTTGTCGATTTGTTGTTTTTTTTCATTTGCCCATGTTTTAGCATAATCTAGTGAGAGGTTAAGAAGTTGCTATGTGAGGTCAATTAAGAAAATTTTCGAGAAATAAGAATATTTTGACCCATTTTTTAAACCTTCTCGAGTTGTTTTTTATTATTTGCCCAAGTCTTGAAATAATCTAATGAGCGGTTTAGAAGTTGTTATTTAGGGTCACTTTAGGACATTTTTGGTCAAGTTGGAATATTTTGACCTATTTTTTGAACTTCTGGATTTTTTTTATTTGCCTAAGTTTCGCAATCATCCAGTGAGCGGTTTAGGAGTTACCACTTCGGGTAACTAGAAGCCATTTCAGGTCAAGTTGGGAAATTTTTATAAAATTTTTTGAACTTTTCGAGTTATTTTCTAGCATTTGCCCAAGTTTTAAAATAATCTAGTGACCGGTTCAGAAGTTACTAATTGGGGTCACTTTAGGACATTTACGGTCAAGTTGGGTTATTTTGACTAATTTTTTTGAACTTCTCGAGTTGTTCTCTAGAATTTGCCCGAGTTTTGAAATAATTCAGTGAGCGGTTTAAGAGTTACCAATTGGGGTCACTATAGGTCATTTCGGGGTCATTTTGGATCGATTTCGAACATTTTGACTAATTTTTTTGAACTTCTCGGGTCGTTTTCCAGAATTTGCCCGAGTTTTGAAATAATCCAGTGAGCGGTTTAGGAGTTACCAATTGAGTTCACTATAGGTCATTTCGGGGTCACTTTTGGTTATTTTGGGTCGAGTTCAAACATTTTGACTATTTTTTCTTTGATCTTCTAGGCATTTAAGTTGACGCAGGCAAATGTCAAAAATTTTCTGCAACCGAGTTCCAGGGTTAGGTTTTTTGAGGTCATCCCGAATCAACCCTAAGATATAGGTCACTTACATCTCCAAGACCTCTTCCTGTTTTCGTCATCGATGTGTTGTGAACGGAGATTTCAGTTCTGCTCAATGTTGGCCAAAAATGGGACTTTGCTGGTGTGTCACAATTGATGGAATGAAACTTGGCAGCACCATTAGAAAAATTTTAAATTTTAACCCTGGAAAATGCGAAGATACTTTTGATCCTCTTGGTGTTAGAGCATCAAGTTTAGGGTAACCACATTTTTTCATTTTGGCTATTTTAAATAACGGCAATTTTAATTTTCACATTCATTCAAATTTTTCGATCGTTTTCTTGTTCTATAATGAGTATTTCGTGAAATATTTAAGAGATTACAAAATATTGTACATTTTCTAGCTCTATGACGCCACATTTTTTAAAGTTTTTCACAAAATTAAATTTTGAAAAGTTTGTATTGAATTGTATGAGAACTTCTGACGGGTTGGCATGCAGCATTTCAAAAAAATCTATGATATTAAAAATCATTTAAAGAATCATTTAAAAAATCATTTAAAAATCATTTTAAAAATTCTTCAAGTTCCGAATTTTGTCCCACTTTCTAAAATGAAATAAAAACCTTTTTAGACGTATTAAGTTAACGTTAAGAAAACTGAAATAAGTGTATTAACACATTTTTTGTATGAACTTTTTGCGACCTGACAACGACCGTGGCCACCCTAATCAATACCTCAAGAAAGTTATAATGTAGCTCCTGTAGGCGGGCCAGTTTCGGCATCTTTAATGGGAAAAAATCAAAGTTACAAAGATGCTTATGGAGAGGGTGTACATAACCCTCATAATCCAGTCAGAGGAGGTACTACGGCACAGCCTGCGACAACAACGACAGTGCCTAAATTAACTCAATACGCGAGGCAAGATTGGGGTAAAATTTTCCAACTTTCGATGAAATTTTATGCTGCACAGATGTCGGGAAAATTACCATCAAATCATCCGGTTCGATGGAGATACAGCCAGGGATTTTTTTATTTAGTTTTGATAATAATTCAGAATTGTTAATGCTACAAAAGCTTTTAAACAAAGTTTTCCCGTTTACTGACAATAGTTAAGAGATAAAATGTTATCGCTAAATACAAAAGTAATTTTTCAATAAAAAAATTTGATATACATGTATGGATTAAGGGCCCTTTACCGACAAATCGTCACTATTTGAAAAATGTGGTTTTAGAGCATTTGATTGGTTGTTCCGCCCAAACCTGAGCAATGTAATCGGCCTATTATGCAATCCAGGGTTTTGATCTCGCGTTGTTTGTATCGTTCAAATAGTCACGATCTGTCAACTGCGGGCTCTTTATCCATATCGCGATACAGTATCGCGAATCCCGATACTCGAAATACGTTTTAAATTTCTTCGAATATATAGTCAGCAATTTTGTCTTTGAAAATTTCTTTTCTGTAGGCTGTCCGACGTCGTGAAAGTCCAAGTCAAAATTAACGATTCTGATTGGTTGAAATTTTGTCCAATCAAAATGTATGGTGAGACAAAATTATTTTCGCTGATTTAATTTAGAAAAATTTTCATATTCCCAATTTCCGAAATAAAAACATGAAAACATTTAACTTTGGAGGCGCTAGAGCATTTAATTCAAATTTCTGAGTTTGTAACCAAGTGGCAAACATTTTGATGCCCTCATGGAGTTTGTTCTTGAATTTCGGACCAAAAGAATATTAACCTCGGACAGTCTCTTCTTAACCTTTGAATTTTTCAAATATGTTTTTTTTATAAGATATGTTTCAATTGTGAATTAAAAACCCTCGTCGTACAGATCAGGAGTCGGCACTGCCGACTCGGCAGACCGACTTGAAAAAACCTGATCGGATTGATTCGTAAAAAAACTTGATCGGATTGACCTGATCGGATTGCCCCGAAAATTAAACTTGATCGGATTGAGAACATTTTCGTGGAAAACTTGATCGGATTGGCGTCTAAATTGGAATTTTTAAAAAAATTTCAAAGTTATAAAAAAGTTGTCAAATGTTCAGAAAATTTGTCAAATTATGAGAAAAATTGACGAATTTTAGAAAAACATGTCGAATTTCAAAAAATTATCGGATTGGATCGGATCAAAAAAAGTCGATCCAATCCAATCAAGTTCAATCCAATCCGATCAAGTTCTACCGACTCCTGGTACAGATACTGAATATCGGACGGAACGTATATATTGTTCAAAATTGAAAAATGTTTATCTAATAATTATCAAAATATATTCTTCAAATCCAATTCAAAGTGCTCATGAAAAAGATGGTCGACCTTGTGGCGAAGATTTGTCAGGTGGATTTTATGACTCGGGTGATTTTATGAAATACACTTTTCCTCTGGCGTGGACAATGACTATGCTCTCCTGGACGGCAAAAGAGCACCGGAAAATTCTAGAAAGTATCGGACAATATGATGAATTAGTCAAGATTATTGACTGGGGAATGGATTGGCTGCTGAGAGCAAATCCTGAACCAAGAGTTTTATTTGCAATTGTTGGAGATCCGGCTATTGATCATGCTTACTGGGGAAGACCACAGGATCAGAATGTTCCAAGGAAATAGTTAAAAAAAACGTTTGTTAAAAATTAAAATTTCATCTTTGGTAATTAAATTGTCAACTAATAAACAAAGCCAAAAGAAAAGATTTAAAATTTGTCACAGTCAAAATGACCACACAAATTTGCATTTTTTATGAAATTTCAATTTTTATTTCATTAATAATGAAGGCGCTGAAAATTTTAGAATTTTATTCTTTTTTCACCAGTTTAACAGGTTGTTAAGAGCAGGCCTGAAAACAAATTAAAAATGCCTTTCGTGACGACGATAATCTCCTTAACTATCCAAAAGACCTTGTATGTCAGTAACTCGTTGGAAACATGGGACAGATTTAGCGGCTGAGGTTGCGGCCGCAATGGCTGCTGCGTCTGAAGTTTTACCGAGTGCTGAAAAAGCTTCAAGATGTTGGATAAAAGCAAAAGAACTATACGATTTTGCCGATAAACACCGTGGGAAATATTCAGATGTTATAAAAGAAGCCCAAGGCAGGGATCAAATTTTCTTTGGCCAAACATTTCTGGCTTAACCTGTGTACTCAGACTTTGCCAATTGACATTGCCTATGTCACATAGGGTGGTTAGTCAGGGCCCGGTCTAAAGCGGTTAAACCGCTGCGGTTTCACTCTTTTATATATTTGAAAAACTGAGGTCCAATGTATTTCGCTCTATGACCAATAATGCATTTGAAACCGCTTGATATAATATTATTGTCGGAATATTCATCTCTAGACAACTGAAACGTCAAAATGGTGTGCTAGATTTTTCCGCGACTTTTTGACTTATTTCCCCCGATTCGGATTTGGTCAATTTTAGCTTGCAACCAAATTTTTTGACTCATATTGATGAATTCAGACTCGTGACTTATAATTAGAGCATGATTGCGATAGATCTAGAATTTATTTTGTTATTCAGCGTCAATAAAAAGTTTACTAAGAAAACCGAGAATTATTTCCGAACAAGATTCAAAACTTTGTATGCACCGTTCGTGAGTTATACACAGTTTTGTTAAACATCTACATTTTGCAAAAATTTAACTATAGTTATAAATCCCCAAGAAATTTTCAAGGCGAATTAAAATTAATTTTCAAAAAAACGTAGATATCAATTTGTGGAGTTTTTTTCTGACGAATAATATCGGCTATATTATAAGATATATATATCGTAAATGAAATATATCGTTTATATATATCATTTTCGAAGATATAGTCATCTTTCGTGAAAATAGTCATCTTTCGTCAAAATAGTCACCTTTCGTCGATATAGATGCCAACAATAGACTTGAGGAGTCTAGACATGTGACATCAAGTGAACTTTAGGCATGTGATTACTCGAACATGTTGTTCAAATCCAAATTTATTTATAAAATTTTCTAAAAATTATGTGAAGCATAAAAATACGTATCAATTTTTCAAATATGCCACGAAAATGCAAAACGTACTTGATACCGTAATATCCAGAGAACAGTCAACAAGTATCCCAGAACTTCCTGATAAAATTATATTCAAATAAGGGTTAAATTTATGTTTTTTACGTTGAAATTTCACAAATTGAAGTGAAAATCGTGAAAATAGACTTATCGCGAAAATGATAATCGCACAAAAATGAATAAAAATATGATTTAATAGGGTCGGTCCATTTTGACAATACGGATATGGCACTTGATGAAACTTTTTAACTGGGTTATATATTCTTCTTCAATATCCTTTCTCAACGGACTCCATCTCAAAAACCTTTACTATCTTTATAGCGCGTGTTTCCGAAGCTACTGAATTTGTGCTAAGTGATTGTCTTAGTGATTTGCTTGAGGATAACACACGATGCCAAATTTAGTTGTCCCAATATCAAGCATCATTGCTTTTAATCATACTAAAAACAATCAGTAAGACAACATTAGTGAGATTCGAACACGCGCTATAGAGATAGTTAACGTTTTTGTGATGGAGTTCCGTTGGTAAAAGGATATACCATCGAAGTAATGTTTCATAATTTAGGCAACTTTTCTTATTAGAGAATTTCCGAATCATTTAAAAAAAGTTTGAGTTCGAATTCGACAAATTATGAGACATTTTTGAAAAATGTTCCGAACATCATAAAATAAATGCCTTTTTTTTGTTCAATATTTGTTTCAAAACAACGAAAACACTGTTCAAAATGGCCACTTTAATTTTTCGTGTAGGTCACCAGTGGTGACTCACCACATATTTTTTATATGCTATTTGAAAAATCATATGACATGATTTTGTGATTTTTGTTAAAAATAATTGGAAATATTTTGAAAATTCTCTTCATTTCTTGTTCTAAAATTTTCAAACTAATTTTTCTCGACTCATCAGCTAAAAATATTAAGAATGCCATCATTATTATACTCTGAATCATAATTTTTGAAACGAAACTACGGTTTGGGAGAAATTCATTGAAGCCCACTTTTATTCAGAATTAAAAAAAATCCTTGGCTGAAACTTGCCAAATCGGTAAGCCGACCTATCCACCATTTAAAATTTATTTTATTCAACTCATGAAATAAAATATTTATTTCAATGTGCCAAAAATTCAGTTCTTTTGCTTTTTTTCAAAATTTTAATTTTGACGTAGAAATCGTATATAAACAAATTAAATAAATTTTAAACGGTGGATGAGTCGGTTTTAACGGTTCGTAATTAATAATAAAAATAATTTCACTTTAATTTAGACACCTTCGAAAGCAAACGCGCGTTTTTTGAGTGTTTTTTCAAAAGACAATTTATAACGTAAAAATAATCGATCTGAAAAAAATCATTCTATACGAAGTAAGCTCAAAAGTGACAACTTTTGGTCAAAAACATTTTTATTAGAAAGTTTTGAAGTGGCAAAAAGTTTCCCATCAAGAGAAAAAACTCGAAAAAGTGCAAATCTGTCAAAATTCACCAAGGCCCTTAAGGGGGTACCCCTCATGAAATGAGGCTGAGCCAACAAATTTTCCAGATTTAATTTTGACAACTTTTTTCTGAAAATATGGACAATTTGAAGATGACTGGTGGTATTTTTACCTCCATACTTAGCCAGGAACCTGTTTTTCATCATTTTTATTTATTTTATTTTTTTATTTATTTATTTTCACCAAAATTTCTTGATTTTGAAAAATGTAAGGACAGCTTTTGAAGAGAAAAAAAAATAAAGATTTAGGTTTCGATAGTACACGCGTATTGTGACTAAAAAATCCAGGGAAATATAGGGTTTTCCGCGAGCCTGTTAAAATCAGCTCAAAAAATCGTTTTTTGCGGTTTCTAGAGCGAATTTATTTCGAATTTTTAAAAACGATAGTACACAACCTGCGTGCGTTTCTTTTGGTTCATGAAATCGAAAAATAATTTTTCTACCCCCAAATCTCACGAAAAAATAGGCTGTTTGCTACAAAATATGACTCTACTTTGACGCTCGTTCCTGATTGGTCGAGCAATCAGTGATCCTTGATTATAATTTGGGACGTGAGATTTAGGTTCAATTAATCTATTAGGCTAAACAATTAGGTATCACAATGTATAGTTTCCCAGATATTTGCCCTTAAAAACCATGAAAACGGCATTTTCCACGATGGGTTAATTACATGTGTATCAAAAAATAAGATGATTTTTTTGGAGTTAATTAATAATTATACCAAAGAAATATAATAGAAAAAGAAAGATGACTATATCAGCGGAATATGACTATATCGATGAAAAATGACTTTATCAGCGAAACATAATTATATCCGCGAAAAATGACTATTTCGATGAAAATACTATATCCTTTGATATAATACACTTTAAAGTTGACTATTTTGACGAAAATGTTATATATATCATATATATTATAAGACATATGTCGTTTATATTTTTCATTTTCGTAGATATAGTCATCTTTCCAGAACATAGTCATCTTTCGAGAACATAGTCATCTTTCGAGAACATAATCATCTTTCGAGAACATAGTCATCTTTCGAGAACAAAGTCATCTTTCGTCGATATTATTATCTTGCCATAGACTTGAGGAGTCTAGACATGTGACATCAAGTGAATTCTAGGCATGTGATTACGCGAACATGTTGTTCAAATCCAAATTTATTGTTTATTTAAGTGGGTACCCCTCATGGGAAAACATGATTTTGTGTTTTTTTAGGGCAAATAACTTAAATACTACACATTGTGGAACCCAAAAGTTAAATACAATGTAATAGTTGAACGAATAACTTACATCCTGAACCATAATTGAAGATCACTGATTGCTCGAGCAATCAAGAACGAGCTTCAAAATAGAGTCATATTTCTGGCAAAAGCCTATTCCTCTGTGATTTTTGAAGGTAGGAATCCTTTGATATAATACACTTTAAAGTTAACTATGTTGACGAAAATGTTATATATATATATATTTAACATTTTCGTCGACATAGTTAACTTTAAAGTGTATTATATCAAAGGATATAGTATTTTCGTGTTTTATTGTGTTTTTTCGATATTATTATTATTATTGCTAATTTATTTGCAGCTATGATAAGACCGACTACATTCCATTATAAGTTCCCTTTATGGGCATATAACTTCCTGCAAATTGGTTGAAATAATATGAACTTTTTTTGAAGGAACAATATTTAAACGAATTGCTGGCAATATATACTAAGTATAAGTTTGTATAATTTTTTTAAAAATAACTTTTTGCATTAGTTTTCAGATCTGACAGAAAAAACTTTTTGACCTCTACCTCCATAATCGTTTTGTGTCCAAAAATTGTCCAACATTTTGGGTTCCCTTATTCCGTGTAACTTTTTTGTATCATCTTTTTTGGATATCCAATTCTTTTAAGCAATTGGCCTTATATTTTTATTTTTCACTTTCAATTTTACAATTTTATTATATAACGAAAATCCATGTTTCATTTCTTCGCACATAACTGACAAAGAAAAAATCCTCGATATAATTATATTTATATTTCTGCCACTTATTTTAAATATCCTAATCAATTTTTGTTTAAAGTCTAGTTATTTTAGTTCTATTCAAAACCTTCCTAGCACCTCCTCACAGAGAGTGACCCACAAACTTCAATTATCACACAAAAAAAGAAAAAAATGGGGGTTTTTATAAGATATCCTCTGGCAAAAAATAATGGCTTCTCCCTTTTCAGGTTTTTTATTTTTAGCACATCGCGGTCATGTTTGTNGCACATTACAGTTAATGCCAGAAAAAATCGTGTATCTACAGGAATTGAAGCAAATAGTTTCAGGAGATGATTCATGTACGGTAACGGAGAAAAGAATATTTTGTGATACGGATATCCTATACATCTACGACGCCAAAAGTAGATGTGCACAAGCTATATTGGGTAATGAAACAAATACCGCAGTATGCGACAGTACGCTTTTTAACTCAAAAAACAATTGCATCATAAAATCGTTGGAAAATGCAATATTGGTTTCAAATTTGGAAAAAATCATGATTGAGGACGGGACGCATAACGAAGACTTGCCTGTCCACACAGTGGACAATGTTTAAAGCGAACTGGGACCAGGAACACACCGAATATTACCGAAAAAAAACTTTAACATACGGTGCTTGCTCACTGCATTCTATGTAGACAAGCGATTTTACGATTTAGGAGAAACAAAATCAGTAAATCTCGAACTTAACCATACCGTGTTCCATAGTGACTATTCCACTATAACATGAATTTTCGATATGCTAGCGCATGACCTGACAGACCAGAAAAATTTTATGGGATCTATAAAAAAATTTAACGACAGTAATCTGTTGGAAATGGCACAGATTGTGGCTGACAGATCATTAAAAATAAAATACCTACCATAGTTTCCACATTAAACTACACAAGTATGGTCTGCCCATATTCTGCGTCACAACCGTGCTTTTAATCGTATTACAAAATCATTTTATAGAACATGCAAATGGGCCTATAAAAATTTTAAATACAAAATATCAAAAATTGGGTGTAAATGTTACCCTCATAACTCTCGAGATTCGGGAGAATATGAAGATTATGAGGTATAAACCGTAAAAACAAAATTAAATAAAAAATAAAAAAAAAGGCAAAAAAAAAAAAAAAAAAAAGGGCGGCTCTGGGTGCTCATCGTTACACCAGGCGCACAAAATTCTAGAAAAAACCATAAAAAATAAAAACGATCATGCTATTTTTGAGGTGTCACAAAATCCTTTGTATTTTTTTTATCTATAACCCTTTGAACTTTTATACTTTAATTTAGCTTATGTTTTCCGGTAAAATAAAAAGAAAGTAAGGGAAATAAGCAAGATTATCGTACATAGGCGACGTAAATTCAAGATGACATATAATTCTATATACATATTATATCCTTATTTTATTAGTTAATTCTCTCCTCTCCATAACAAAGGAAAGAAATAAATAGCAAACTACCATATTTTTTTTGGTGACGTAAAATTATAAAGATCCAGAGGGAACACCTACTTCCCGATGGACCCTTATAAAAAATATTTTTTCCACATATTTTTTTTCCCTTTTTCGAAAAACATCGCACGCATCAACAGCGGGAAAACGACAAATTTAGATTCAATGAGCTATGGAAATCCAGAAATACCGTGCGGACATACGAGTAAAACCGACCATTAAGATGGGAAGATACAAGAATCAATCAAAAACTAAAAACTAAAATTATATTAATGCAAAAACACTGTAATAATTTTTCAAAAATAAAAATCAAGGGGAAAGGAAATCGCGCGGATAGTAACCCATGAAAACTAAAAAGAGGGGGTTGAATGTAAAGGGCATAAAAGGTCGTTTGGACCTGGCTTGACACCAAGCGCTACGACAGCTCTCCGGAGCGTGTTAGCTCAAGGTCATCTCCAAGGGCTGACTCTCGGCTGGCCTGGCACCACCGTATATAAGGGGTGGCTGGACAGTCATTAAGGGCAGTTCCTGTAGAGAGCCCAACCGAGCCAGTGCCGCCCGATCCCAACACACCTTATTCTGCGCGACGACCATCTCCCCCCGACTGTTAAAGGTAAATAAGAGATATATTGCAGGCCCCGCATATCCGAAAGTACATGCCCGTGTAGAGACCATAAATAGGCTCTACACCGGTAACGAACCATTCGCTTCCGTACATTTCCGCTCGGTACATAACCGTATTATTACCTATTATGACTATGTCCTTAATATACGGCTAGACTCGACAGCATAAAGAAGTCTGTGGTAAAGTTTTGACAATATGTGCAGATTTTTAACGATAAAAAAAAATATAATTGGCACATTCGGGCTCAATGAAGTTTAAATAGTTACGTTAATTGAATAGGGTGTATAGTACTCGGTAAGCAGTATAGTTCTCGGTAAGCAGTATGGGATTTTTTTTTTCGGTAATAAAATCCGATACGGTAATAAAATCCTATATGGTCATAAATCCGAAACAGTCATAAATCCGATACAGTTGTAAAACTTTCAAATAATGAAGTGTACTGTACCCTATGATCACCTTATGGTCAGGACTTTCTATTTTTGAATGCAGCCAAAATATTTTTTTTTCACGGTATTGAATTACAGAAAAAAACAAATTTTCAAGAAAATTATTTTAAACACGTGATTTTTTCAAAACGAATGATTTTATTTTACCGTTAAAAGTGACATATTAGCCTACGTGTTGTTAACACGTGATTTTCAGGAAATGAATTATATTTTACCAATAAAAGTGTCGGTAGAATTTTTTTAACGGTAAAAAGTTAACTGTAATCTTTTAAAAAAGTAACTAAGCAAAAATTCAAATTTTTTAAGAAAAAAATTACATTTAAATATTGTTTCTAAACACGTGATTGACCAAAATATTCTAAGTGAGAAAAATTAACGTTAAATAATGAAAAAAAAAATGTAGTCTCGTGACAAATTGAAATGGTTGACCAAATATCATATATTTTAGAAACTTCGATCGGAGGCGCTAGTACGATAAAGTGACCTTGCTGATATTTTAATGAAAAATAACGCAGTTAGGTAGTATAAGTTTCAAAATACCGATAATTGACTGAAAATTATCTCTTTGTGAGACAATTAGAAAGTGAAAAATAATTTTTACGATTAAAAAAAAGGGGTGATCTGAATAAATTTTTGAATAACAAATCTGTTTTTGAGAAAATTACCTCCAAAGTAATTTTCGCGTTAAATAAGTGAGAATTAGAAAAAAGGAGNATAAAATTATATTCAAATAAGGGTTAAATTTATGTTTTTTACGTTGAAATTTCACAAATTGAAGTGAAAATCGTGAAATAGACTTATCGCGAAAATGACTAATCGCAAAAATGAAATACAAATATGATTTAAAGGGGTCGGTGCATTTTGACAATTACGGATATGGGCACTTGATGAAAACTTTTAACTGGGTTTATATATTCTTCTCAATATCCTTTCTCAACGGAACTCCATCTCAAAAACCTTTACTATCTTTATAGCGCGTGTTCGAAGCTCACTGATGTTGTCTAAGTGATTGTCTTAGTGATTGCTTGAGTGATAACACACCGATCAAATTTAGTTGTCCCAATATCAAGCATCATTGCTTTTAATCATACTAAAAACAATCAGTAAGACAACATTAGTGAGATTCGAACACGCGCTATAGAGATAGTTAACGTTTTTGTGATGGAGTTCCGTTGGTAAAAGGATATACCATCGAAGTAATGTTTCATAATTTAGGCAACTTTTCTTATTAGAGAATTTCCGAATCATTTAAAAAAAGTTTGAGTTCGAATTCGACAAATTATGAGACATTTTTGAAAAATGTTCCGAACATCATAAAATAAATGCCTTTTTTTTGTTCAATATTTGTTTCAAAACAACGAAAACACTGTTCAAAATGGCCACTTTAATTTTTCGTGTAGGTCACCAGTGGTGACTCACCACATATTTTTTATATGCTATTTGAAAAATCATATGACATGATTTTGTGATTTTTGTTAAAAATAATTGGAAATATTTTGAAAATTCTCTTCATTTCTTGTTCTAAAATTTTCAAACTAATTTTTCTCGACTCATCAGCTAAAAATATTAAGAATGCCATCATTATTATACTCTGAATCATAATTTTTGAAACGAAACTACGGTTTGGGAGAAATTCATTGAAGCCCACTTTTATTCAGAATTAAAAAAAATCCTTGGCTGAAACTTGCCAAATCGGTAAGCCGACCTATCCACCATTTAAAATTTATTTTATTCAACTCATGAAATAAAATATTTATTTCAATGTGCCAAAAATTCAGTTCTTTTGCTTTTTTTCAAAATTTTAATTTTGACGTAGAAATCGTATATAAACAAATTAAATAAATTTTAAACGGTGGATGAGTCGGTTTTAACGGTTCGTAATTAATAATAAAAATAATTTCACTTTAATTTAGACACCTTCGAAAGCAAACGCGCGTTTTTTGAGTGTTTTTTCAAAAGACAATTTATAACGTAAAAATAATCGATCTGAAAAAAATCATTCTATACGAAGTAAGCTCAAAAGTGACAACTTTTGGTCAAAAACATTTTTATTAGAAAGTTTTGAAGTGGCAAAAAGTTTCCCATCAAGAGAAAAAACTCGAAAAAGTGCAAATCTGTCAAAATTCACCAAGGCCCTTAAGGGGGTACCCCTCATGAAATGAGGCTGAGCCAACAAATTTTCCAGATTTAATTTTGACAACTTTTTTCTGAAAATATGGACAATTTGAAGATGACTGGTGGTATTTTTACCTCCATACTTAGCCAGGAACCTGTTTTTCATCATTTTTATTTATTTTATTTTTTTATTTATTTATTTTCACCAAAATTTCTTGATTTTGAAAAATGTAAGGACAGCTTTTGAAGAGAAAAAAAAATAAAGATTTAGGTTTCGATAGTACACGCGTATTGTGACTAAAAAATCCAGGGAAATATAGGGTTTTCCGCGAGCCTGTTAAAATCAGCTCAAAAAATCGTTTTTTGCGGTTTCTAGAGCGAATTTATTTCGAATTTTTAAAAACGATAGTACACAACCTGCGTGCGTTTCTTTTGGTTCATGAAATCGAAAAATAATTTTTCTACCCCCAAATCTCACGAAAAAATAGGCTGTTTGCTACAAAATATGACTCTACTTTGACGCTCGTTCCTGATTGGTCGAGCAATCAGTGATCCTTGATTATAATTTGGGACGTGAGATTTAGGTTCAATTAATCTATTAGGCTAAACAATTAGGTATCACAATGTATAGTTTCCCAGATATTTGCCCTTAAAAACCATGAAAACGGCATTTTCCACGATGGGTTAATTACATGTGTATCAAAAAATAAGATGATTTTTTTGGAGTTAATTAATAATTATACCAAAGAAATATAATAGAAAAAGAAAGATGACTATATCAGCGGAATATGACTATATCGATGAAAAATGACTTTATCAGCGAAACATAATTATATCCGCGAAAAATGACTATTTCGATGAAAATACTATATCCTTTGATATAATACACTTTAAAGTTGACTATTTTGACGAAAATGTTATATATATCATATATATTATAAGACATATGTCGTTTATATTTTTCATTTTCGTAGATATAGTCATCTTTCCAGAACATAGTCATCTTTCGAGAACATAGTCATCTTTCGAGAACATAATCATCTTTCGAGAACATAGTCATCTTTCGAGAACAAAGTCATCTTTCGTCGATATTATTATCTTGCCATAGACTTGAGGAGTCTAGACATGTGACATCAAGTGAATTCTAGGCATGTGATTACGCGAACATGTTGTTCAAATCCAAATTTATTGTTTATTTAAGTGGGTACCCCTCATGGGAAAACATGATTTTGTGTTTTTTTAGGGCAAATAACTTAAATACTACACATTGTGGAACCCAAAAGTTAAATACAATGTAATAGTTGAACGAATAACTTACATCCTGAACCATAATTGAAGATCACTGATTGCTCGAGCAATCAAGAACGAGCTTCAAAATAGAGTCATATTTCTGGCAAAAGCCTATTCCTCTGTGATTTTTGAAGGTAGGAATCCTTTGATATAATACACTTTAAAGTTAACTATGTTGACGAAAATGTTATATATATATATATTTAACATTTTCGTCGACATAGTTAACTTTAAAGTGTATTATATCAAAGGATATAGTATTTTCGTGTTTTATTGTGTTTTTTCGATATTATTATTATTATTGCTAATTTATTTGCAGCTATGATAAGACCGACTACATTCCATTATAAGTTCCCTTTATGGGCATATAACTTCCTGCAAATTGGTTGAAATAATATGAACTTTTTTTGAAGGAACAATATTTAAACGAATTGCTGGCAATATATACTAAGTATAAGTTTGTATAATTTTTTTAAAAATAACTTTTTGCATTAGTTTTCAGATCTGACAGAAAAAACTTTTTGACCTCTACCTCCATAATCGTTTTGTGTCCAAAAATTGTCCAACATTTTGGGTTCCCTTATTCCGTGTAACTTTTTTGTATCATCTTTTTTGGATATCCAATTCTTTTAAGCAATTGGCCTTATATTTTTATTTTTCACTTTCAATTTTACAATTTTATTATATAACGAAAATCCATGTTTCATTTCTTCGCACATAACTGACAAAGAAAAAATCCTCGATATAATTATATTTATATTTCTGCCACTTATTTTAAATATCCTAATCAATTTTTGTTTAAAGTCTAGTTATTTTAGTTCTATTCAAAACCTTCCTAGCACCTCCTCACAGAGAGTGACCCACAAACTTCAATTATCACACAAAAAAAGAAAAAAATGGGGGTTTTTATAAGATATCCTCTGGCAAAAAATAATGGCTTCTCCCTTTTCAGGTTTTTTATTTTTAGCACATCGCGGTCATGTTTGT